>JARSSU010006710.1:0-18352 GCA_029619165.1 Eurosta solidaginis
TCCCCATTCATAATTGTTAGTATTATTTCTGGGGAATCATTTCTCGGACTAAACTTTAGGAGACCCATTCCGGGAAATTGATGATGGTTTTACATGCCTGATCAATCAGGGATGGCCCACCAACCCCCACCCAACCCCCCTCCACGGGTGATTTGGGCCCTCATCCGGGACATGTCTATATTTATGGATCGTCGCGAGAAGCCATAAGAGCCTAATTATCAGGCAGACTTTTTGTACTATTTTCAGGTCGATTAGTAGTTGGCGATTGCACTTCCGGGTACTACATTTCTGGATCAGATTTATCACAATCGGGTTGATTTCCGGCACTATTTCGCGGATGATTTTGGCGACTCCTTCTGGACCATCTTTTATAGCTATGTTTCCGACGAGATACCGCTCCGTTGCCCGGTCCCCTCTGGGTCATTTCTCTTCCTTAGTGAACTTTTTCATGCCGACCTAGTCGGGATAAAGTTTTATCTTAACCCTTCTTGCGAATTACTTCTGGCAATGCGTTTTTGCAGAATCCTTACCTGGCGACGCCCGTAAGCGGTCATTATCGGAACTTTATATCGCCCGTGGCTCTGAGCACTGATTGTCGGCGAATCATTGCTGGTACCATTTTTCAGCGGTCATTAGTCTGCTGTGGCTTCGGTGCTGGATTAAGTACTAGAATCGTGTCGTAGTTGTCATATTCGAGTTTTTTTTAGGAGTCTGTTTCGACCCGCCTGACTTTGAAGACACCCTTCTCGGGGCGCATTGTACTAGCGATCGAGTTTAGCCGAATCCCGTACCGCGATAGCCGTCTAGGGGTCATTTACCTTTGCCTTTGTTCATGAGTATAATTTTCATGGGATCATTTTCGGTGATCTCATAAGTTATATCCCAGCTAATTTAGTTTGCTTTTTTCTACTCAATTACAAATATTCTAAAATGCTGAATTACACAGCAAACAAAATTTTAAAACAAGATAACTTGCCCATAAGCAGGCTAACGCCTGAACTAATCCATATATTTTCATTTTTCTCCTCGCCGGACGCGCGGCCGCGCATCCCGGGGGTAACGGCTAAGTATACTATATACGACCTACTAAGCAATGGTAGTGAAATTTGAAGCTCGCTAGCCTCGTTAAATGGGGCTAAAATTTGCCTGAAAAATGTATATATATAACACTCTATACTATACCACCATATTCATAATACTTATTAGATACCACCGATCTTTAAGATATTTTTCAGCAACAATATAATTGCTATATATGTCAAGCATTCGATTGAAATGTGAAGCCTCTAGCTCTTAAAATTAGGGCAGTAAATATACGACAAGTTCTTATCCTGAACCAATCGGTTGTGGGGGATTACTTATTACTTCATATCATACGACCGATCTCATCCAATTTGTTCATGAGCAAAACAATATGCCTGCAATATACGAATTATATGTGGAAGCTTTTGAAAGCTTCAATCTGTCGTAAATTGCAAGTCTAAGATATGACAAATAATCCCCTCTATGTTTTCTGAAAAATCGGTTGCTTATTGCAGCGAGGATAATTGAAGGCTATAAGTTGGCTACGCATCCGGCAAAGGTTAAAACCCGACAAATATCTAATCGAGACACCCAAAATACACACTTCCGCCTTCTACAAAATGTTTATGCAAGATATATCATAAAAACCTTTGAGGGACTTGGCTTGCATACAAACCAGAACAGACGGACCATAGACCAACTACAGCAGCATGGCTAAAATCCAACCTCCTTCAGTCTCTTCAATCTTGAGTTATTTCGGCTTATATCTTAATGCGTGGAGCCTCTATCCTATATTTCCTTCTTTAAGGAATCTTTACAAGATTATGTGGTTATCGTCGACGAAATTAACCTTATTGTTATACCATAATTCAGTTTCATTGAAAGTTTATTAAAAATAGCCGTATGTGGCTATTTTGCTGTCGAGGAACTTTGCAAAGCTTCACGTTTTTTGTGGTCACTTGCATTGTAAATAAACACTCATCGATTCCTTACGAATACGTATTTTACAACAAAAGGATGCACTGTTAAACGATAACTAGTTTTCTTCTTTCTTCATGCCACCAATTTGATAGAATTCTTGAAGCTTCTAGCCGTCAAAAAAGGCCGCGCGCCAAAAAAATACAGTTTATACTGCCGGGTATCTTAACCTCATATATAACACCGATTCTCATACCTCCTCATGATTATTTTCAAACAACAATATCAATGCCTTAATACGTAAACACTGTTGGTGAAATCCGCTGAAGCTTCTAGACTGTCTAAAATGCGCTTGGCAGAAACTGTGCGCCTAAAGTTTTCTGTTATATCCTGAACAATCACGCACGTTTAGTCAAGACGGATTAGTATATATATTTTTTTTTCATAGTTTTACACACCGATCTCAATTGATTTTTTAACATGACAACAATTATATGATAAAGCCACGCATTAAAGCATTTGTCGCGGAAATTTGAAGCCTTTTATAACCTGTTAAAAGTTGGCAATGGATAAACTTTGCGCAAAAGTTTTCTTATTCCTGAACAATCGGTTGGTATAGGAGCATATCTGTATATCATATTATACCACCGCGTCTCTTAAGGATTTTTTTCAGACTAACAAGTACTATGCTTATACACCCGTAAATATTTGGGGTGCATAAGAAATGTAGAACATTATCTACACGACATTTTGATAAGATAAATATATAGAATAACTTAAACAAGTAAGGACGGGAAATAGTCTTACGGCCATGTCTAGCCGGAAGAGCTTCATACCATTTCATGACATGCAGGGCTCCACTGCCGCCCCTGACAAACAAAATTAATCTATGTATTGCCCCCGTTCGTAATATCACGAATAATCGCGATGTATAAATAAGAAATATATAATGAACAGATCTACATACACTAAACGACTTATTTAACGATTAAAATATAAAACTAAACAAGTAAGGAAGGCCCTAAGCTCTCGGTCCCGTGGTAACGCGAACATTACTATACTCAGTTGAGAGCTGTTCCACCCTTGGTGGGGAAAACCATAGGGCAAACATCACCATGCTTGTAAAAGACCCGATAGTGCGTAAAACTTGGAATGTGTTTTGTATGTAGACATGTGTATCAAATGGAAGGTATAAATAAAGAGTCAGTTTAAGAGTGCAAGTGCGGCCATAGTTCCTATAGATGCCCCCAGACGCCATCATTAAAGCCGGATTATCCGCCAATATAAGAGTGCGACCAGGCCGTCGATCTCTAAGAATTTAGTTGGGTACGATATGTGGTATCAAATATGAAATGTGTTAATGATAATTTTAAAAGAGGTAGTGGGCCACTAAGTTCTATTAGTTGAGGACAGCCCTTTTCGAGATATCGCCCCATAAAGCGTGGGCCAGGGGTGACTACTAAGAATTTATTTTTGTACGATTATTAGGGTATCCAATAATGCAAGGTTTATATTAATGTGAGTATTTAAAAGGGCGTAGTTTTAGGCCCTACTAAGTTACTTATAGATGAGACGTCCGCCCTTTCGAGAATCTATCGCCATAAAGATAGGTACCCTATGGCGCGTAAACTGTTAGAATTTTTTAATGTTACGATAATGAGTATCACATGCAAGGTGTTAATGAGCCCTATTTTCAAGAGAGGCGTGCAGGCCTTTTTTTCTTCTAGTTACGACTATTATTGGGGGACGCCTTTTCGAGATAATCGCCCATAAAGAGCACACAGACTCAGCGCGTGAGCCTAAGAATTTAAAGACCTTTTTTACTATTTACTTTACTATGGGCTTTATCACAAATGAAAGGTTACGTATTAGTGGAAGTGTATTTGGAAAAGGGGGAGTGGGCACCTCTAGTTATATAGGTGGACGCCTTTTCCGGATATCGTTATAAAGGTGCTAACCCACGGCTTGCCAACTTTAGAATGCACGGTTTGTTACAATATCGGGTATCAAACGACACAGGTGTTTAATAAGTGTTTTCAAAAGCTGGGAGTTGTAGCCATTCTGTAAGTTCCTATTCAGATGTGGTACGACCTTTTCTGGAAATATCGTCGTATAAAAAGTGGACCGGTTTAAGCGAGCAGTCAGAAAGTCTAGCTTTAGAATGCGCTTCTGTACAATTCCCCGTTCGCTTCTCATGGAGATGATCAAATCAGTGAAAGGTGAGGTCTTGAATTAGATGCAGTATTTTAAAAAGGAGCATGATAGCAGCCTTTTTAGTCCTAATAGGGATGACTGCCTTCCTTTCGAAAATATCGCACACACAAAGTTAAAGGGCTGGACCAGAAGCGTGAACTGACATCGAAATAGAATTTGTTTTTGATACGATAAAAAATGGGATGATCAAATGACAAGAGGGTTAATGAGTATTCTGTATTAAAAGGGACATTTCATGCTGGAGGCCTTACGGTGTGCCGTTATATGTCGGATTTAGCCCCAATACTGATGATTGTCGAGATATCGCCCTATAAACGTGGACAGGAGGTGACTCTAGAATGTGTTTTGAGCCCTTCGCAACCAATGTCACTATATGGCACGGTTATCAAATGACAGAGGTTGTTAATGAGAAGCCGTAATTTTAAAAGGGCCTGTAGGGCCAGCTCACGTATCTATAGGTCGAGATTCCACTTTTATTTCGAGATAGCGCCATAACAGTAAGGACTACAGGTGGGACTCTAGGAGATTGGTTTATTGATGTACGATATCGGGGTATCAACTACAGACAAGGTGTGTGTAAGGTAGTATTTTGAAAAGCGCCGGCTGATGGGGCGACTGTAGGGACATATAGAGTCGAGACGCCCTTTTTTCGAGAAACTTGTTAGCGGCACTACCTATAAAAGACGATGGAACTAGAGGGCGACTACTAGAAATTATGTTTTGTTACGATATGGGTATCAAATGCAAAGCGGCTTATGAGTATTTTGAAAAGGAATGTGCGCCTTTTTCCTTAGTCTCTATCCGTCTTCTAGTGCGCACCGCTACATGTTTCCAGCAGAATTATCGCCAAAAACAGTGGACAGGGAGCGTGACTCATAGAATTTGTTTGTGTTACTAATATGGCGTATCAAAATGAAAGGTCAGTTAATGAGTAATTTCGAACAAGGAAGTAGTCCTAGGCCCATTACTGTAGAATTCGAGAGGTGGAGCGACTTATCGGAGTAGATCGTTAAAAAAAGAGCGAACCAGGGGAGGAAAAAAAGGAGAAGGAGAGGGGTTAAGAGGTTTGTTGAGAAAAGAAGGAGGGAGAATGATAAGAAAGGGGGGAAGAAGGGAGGAGGAAATAGGGGAAAGGAAGGGAAGGGGAGAAAGAGGGAAGGGAATGTAGAGAGGGAAAAGGAAGAAACAGGGGAGCGGAAAGAGAGGGGAGAAGCGGAGGACGAAAGGAAGGAAAAGGACGGAAAGAAGAGAAGAGGGAAGGGGAAAAGAAAAGAGAGGAGAAGGAAAGAGGTAAAAGGAAGAGGGTAAGGAGAAAGGTTATGACCAAAAAGAGTAGGAAGAGGACGCGGAAGGGGGGAAAAAAGGGAGGAAAGCAGAGGAAAAGGGAGCGGAAGAGGGCAGCATTAAACTATAAGCGAATGAACGACGGAGTCTGCAAGAAACGAGGCAATAGAGCAAAGCCTCTTTTGTACGATATGGGTATCAAATGAAAGGTGTTAATGAGTATTTAAAAAGGGAGTGGGCCTCTAGTTCTATAGTGGGACGCCTTTTCGAGATATCGCCATAAAGGTGGACCAGGGGTGACTCTAGAATTGTTTTGTACAATATGGGTATCAAATGAAAGGTGTTAATGAGTATTTTAAAAGGCGTGGGCGCTTAGTTCTATAGGTGGACGCCCTTTTCGAGATATCGCATAAAGGTGGACAGGGGTGACTCTAGAATTTGTTTGTACGATATGGGTATCAAATGAAAGGTGTTAATGAGTATTTTAAAAGGGAGTGGGCTTAGTTCTATAGGTGGACGCCTTTTCGAGATATCGCCATAAAGGTGGACCAGGGGTGACTCTAGAATTTGTTTTGTACGATATGGGTATCAAATGAAAGGTGTAATGCTATATTTTAAAAGGGAGTGGGCCTTAGTTCTATAGGTGGACGCCTTTTCGAGATATCGCCATAAAGTGGACCAGGGTGACTCTAGAATGTGTACGATATGGTATCAAATGAAAGGTGTTAATGAGTATTTTAAAAGGGAGTGGCCTTAGTTCTATAGGTGGACGCCTTTTCGAGATATCGCCATAAAGGTGACCAGGGGTGACTCTAGAATTTGTTTGTACGATATGGGTATCAAATGAAAGGTATTATGAGTATTTTAAAGGGAGTGGGCCTAGTCTATAGGTGGACGCCTTTTCGAGATATCGCCATAAAGGTGGACCAGGGGTGACTCTAGAATTTGTTTGTACGATATGGGTATCAAATGAAAGGTGTTAATGAGTATTTTTAAAAGGGAGTGGGCATTAGTCCTATAGTGGACGCCTTTTCGAGATATCGCCATAAAGGTGGCCAGGGCGACTCTAGAATTTGTTTGTACGATATGGTATCAAATGAAAGGTGTTAATGAGTATTTTAAAGGAGTGGGGCCTAGTTCTATAGGTGGACGCTTTTCGAGATATCGCCATAAAGCGTGGACCAGGGGTGACTCTAGAATTTGTTTGTACGATATGGGTATCAAATGAAAGGTGTTAATGATTATTTTAAAAGGGAGTGGGCCTTAGTTCTATAGGTGGACGCCTTTTCGAGATATCGCTCATAAAGTGGACCAGGGTGACTCTAGAATTTGTTTGTACGATATGGGTATCAAATGAAAGGTGTTAATGAGTATTTTAAAAGGGAGTGGGCCTTAGTTCTATAGGTGGACGCCTTTTCGAGATATCGCCATAAAGGTGGACCAGGGGTGACTCTAGAATTTGTTTGTACTATATGGGTATCAAATGAAAGGTGTTAATGAGTATTTTAAAAGGGAGTGGGCCTTAGTTCTATAGGTGGACGCCTTTCGGATATCGCCATAAGGTGGACCAGGGGTGACTCTAGAATGTGTTTGTACGATATGGGTATCAATGAAAGGTGTTAATGAGTATTTTAAAAGGGAGTGGGCCTAGTTCTATAGGTGGACGCCTTTCGAGATATCGCCATAAAGGTGGGACCAGGGGTGACTCTAGAATTTGTTTTGTACGATATGGGTACTCAAATGAAAGGTGTTAATGAGTATTTTAAAAGGAGCGGGCCTTAGTTCTATAGGTGGACGCCTTTTCGAGATATCGCCATAAAGGTGGACCAGGGGTGACTCTAGAATTGTTTTGTACGATATGGGTATCAAATGAAAGGTGTTAATGAGTATTTTAAAAGGGAGTGGGCCTTAGTTCTATAGGTGGACGCCTTTTCGAGATATCGCCATAAAGGTGGACCAGGGGGACTCTAGAATGTGTTTGTACGATATGGTATCAAATGAAAGGTGTTAATGAGTATTTTAAAAGGGAGTGGGCCTTAGTTCTATAGGTGGACGCCTTTTCGAGATATCGCCATAAGGTGGACCAGGGTGACTCTAGAATTGTTTGTACGATATGGGTATCAAAATGAAAGGTGTTAATGAGTATTTTAAAAGGGAGTGGGCCTTAGTTCTATAGGTGGAGCGCCTTTTCGAGATATCGCCATAAAGGTGGACCAGGGGTGACTCTAGAATGTGTTTGTACGATATGGGTATCAAATGAAAGGTGTTAATGAGTATTTTAAAAGGGCGTGGGCCTTAGTTCTATAGGTGGACGCCTTTTCGAGATATCGCCATAAAGGTGGACCAGGGTGACTCTAGAATTGTTTGTACGATATGGGTATCAAATGAAAGGTGTTAATGAGTATTTTAAAAGGGAGTGGGCTTAGTTCTAGAGGTGGACGCCTTTTCGAGATATCGCCATAAAGGTGGACCAGGGGTGACTCTAGAATTTGTTTGTACGATATGGGTATCAAATGAAAGTGTTAATGAGTATTTTAAAAGGAGTGGCCTTAGTTCTATAGGTGGACGCCTTTCGAGATATCGCCATAAAACGTGGACCAGGGTGACTCTAGAATTTGTTTGTACATATGGTATCAAATGAAAGGTGTTAATGAGTATTTTAAAAGGGGTGGGCCTTAGTTCTATAGGTGGACGCCTTTCGAGATATCGCCATAAACGTGGACCAGGGGTGACTCTAGAATGTGTTTGTACGATATGGGTATCAAATGAAAGGTGTTAATGAGTATTTTAAAAGGGCGTGGGCCTTAGTTCTATAGGTGGACGCCTTTTCGAGATATCGCCATAAAGGTGGACCAGGGGTGACTCTAGAATTTGTTTGTACGATATGGGTATCAAATGAAAGGTGTTAATGAGTATTTTTAAAAGGGAGTGGGCCTTAGTTCTATAGGTGGACGCCTTTTCGAGATATCGCCATAAAGGTGGACCAGGGGTGACTCTAGAATGTTTTGTACGATATGGGTATCAAATGAAAGGTGTTAATGAGTATTTTAAAAGGGAGTGGGCCTTAGTTCTATAGTGGACGCCTTTCGAGATATCGCCATAAAGGTGGACCAGGGGTGACTCTAGAATTTTTTTGACGATATGGGTATCAAATGAAAGGTGTTAATGAGTATTTTAAAAGGGAGTGGGCCTTAGTTCTATAGGTGGACGCCTTTTCGAGATATCGCCATAAAGGTGGACCAGGGGTGACTCTAGAATTTTGTTTGTACGATATGGGTATCAAATGAAAGGTGTTAATGAGTATTTTAAAAGGGAGTGGGCCTTAGTTCTATAGGTGGACGCCTTTTCGAGATATCGCCATAAAGTGACCAGGGGTGACTCTAGAATTTTGTTTGTACGATATGGGTATCAAATGAAAGGTGTTAATGAGTATTTTAAAAGGGAGTGGGCCTTAGTTCTATAGGTGGACGCCTTTTCGAGATATCGCCATAAAACGTGGACCAGGGGTGACTCTAGAATGTGTTTGTACGATATGGGTATCAAATGAAAGGTGTTAATGAGTATTTTAAAAGGGAGTGGGCCTTAGTTCTATAGGTGGACGCCTTTTCGAGATATCGCCATAAAGGTGGACCAGGGTGACTCTAGAATGTGTTTGTACAATATGGGTATCAAATGAAAGGTGTTAATGAGTATTTTAAAAGGGAGTGGGCCTTAGTTCTATAGGTGGACGCCTTTTCGGGATATCGCCATAAAGGTGGACCAGGGGTGACTCTAGAATTATTTGTACGATATGGGTATCAAATGAAAGGTGTTAATGAGTATTTTAAAAGGGCGTGGGCCTTAGTTCTATATGTGGACGCCTTTTCGAGATATGCCATAAAGGTGGACCAGGGGTGACTCTAGAATTTTGTTTTGTACGATATGGGCTATCAAATGAAAGGTGTTAATGAGTATTTTAAAAGGGAGTGGGCCTTAGTTCTATAGGTGGACGCCTTTTCGAGATATCGCCATAAACGTGGACCAGAGGGTGACTCTAGAATTTGTTTGTACGATATGGGTATCAAATGAAAGGTGTTAATGAGTATTTTAAAAGGGAGTGGGCTTAGTTCTATGAGGTGGACGCCTTTTCGAGATATCGCCATAAAGTGGACCAGGGGTGACTCTAGAATTTGTTTGTACGATATGGTATCAAATGAAAGGTGTTAATGAGTATTTTAAAAGGGAGTGGGCCTTAGTTCTATAGGTGGACGCCTTTTCGAGATATCGCCATAAAGGTGGACCAGGGGTGACTCTAGAATTTGTTTGTACGATATGGGTATCAAATGAAAGGTGTTAATGAGTATTTTAAAAGGGAGTGGGCCTTAGTTCTATAGGTGGACGCCTTTTCGAGATATCGCCATAAAGGTGGACCAGGGGTGACTCTAGAATGCGTTTGTACATATGGGTATCAAATGAAAGGTGTTAATGAGTATTTTAAAAGGGCGTGGGCCTTGGTTCTATAGTGGACGCCTTGTCGAGATATCACCATAAAGGTGGACCACGGTGACTCTAGAATGTTTTGTACGATATGGGTATCAAATGAAGGTGTTAATGAGTATTTTAAAAGGGAGTGGGCCTTAGTTCTATAGGTGGACGCCTTTTCGAGATATCGCCATAAGGTGGACCAGGGGTGACTCTAGAATTTGTTTGTACGATATGGGTATCAAATGAAAGGTGTTAATGAGTATTTTAAAAGGGAGTGGGCCTTAGTTCTATATGTGGACGCCTTTCGAGATATCGCCATAAACGTGGACAGGGGTGACTCTAGAATTTTTTTGTACGATATGGGTATCAAATGAAAGGTGTTAATGAGTATTTTAAAAGGGCGTGGGCCTTAGTTCTAAGGTGGACGCCTTTTCGAGATATCGCCATAAAGGTGGACCAGGGGTGACTATAGAGTTGTTTGTACGATATGGGTATCAAATGAAAGTGTTAATGAGTATTTTAAAAGGGAGTGGGCCTTAGTTCTATAGGTGGAACGCCTTTTCGAGATATCGCCATAAAGGTGGACCCAGGGGTGACTCTAGAATTTGTTTGTACGATATGGGTATCAAATGAAAGGTGTTTAATGAGTATTTTAAAAGGGAGTGGGCCTTAGTTCTATGGGTGGACGCCTTTTCGAGATATCGCCATAAACGTGGGACCAGGGGTGACTCTAGAATTTGTTTTGTACGATATGGGTATCAAATGAAAGGTGTTAATGAGTATTTTAAAAGGGAGTGGGCCTTAGTTCTATAGGTGACGCCTTTTCGAGATATTGCCATAAACGTGGACCAGGGGTGACTCTAGAATGTGTTTGTACGATATGGGTATCAAATGAAAGGTGTTAATGGTATTTTAAAAGGGAGTGGGCCTTAGTTCTATATGTGTGCGCCTTTTCGAGATATCGCCATAAGGTGGACCAGGGGTGACTCTAGAATTTGTTTGTACGATATGGGTATCAAATGAAAGTGTTAATGAGTATTTTAAAAGGGAGTGGGCCTTAGTTCTATAGGTGGACGCGCTTTTTCGAGATATCGCCATAAAGGTGGGCCAGGGGTGACTCTAGAATTTGTTTGTACGATATGGGTATCAAATGAAAGGTGTTAATGAGTATTTTAAAAGGGAGTGGGCCTTAGTTCTATAGGTGGACGCCTTTTCGGATATCGCTATAAAGGTGGACCACGGGGTGACTCTAGAATGCGTTTTGTACAATATGGGTATCAAATGAAAGGTGTGTAATGAGTATTTTAAAAGGGAGTGGGCCTTAGTTCTATGGGTGGACGCCTTTTCGGGATATCGCCATAAAGGTGGACCAGGGGTGACTCTAGAATTTGTTTGTACGATATGGGTATCAAATGAAAGGTGTTAATGAGTATTTTAAAAGGGAGTGGGCCTTAGTTCTATAGGTGGACGCCTTTTCGAGATATCGCCATAAAGGTGGACCAGGGGTGACTCTAGAATTTGTTTGTACGATATGGGTATCAAATGAAAGGTATTAATGAGTATTTTAAAAGGGAGTGGGCCTTAGTTCTATAGGTGGACGCCTTTTCGGGATATCGCCATAAAGGTGGACTCTAGAATTTGTTTGTACGATATGGGTATCAAATGAAAGGTGTTAATGAGTATTTTAAAAGCGAGTGGGCCTTAGTTCTATAGGTGGACGCCTTTTCGAGATATCGCCATAAGGTGGGCCGGGGTGACTCTAGAGAATTCTTTTGTACGATATGGGTATCAAATGAAAGGTGTTAATGAGTATTTTAAAAGGAGTGAGCCTTAGTTCTATATGTGGACGCCTTTTCGAGATATCGCCATAAACGTGGACCAGGGGTGACTCTAGAATTTGTTTGTACGATATGGGTATCAACTGAAAGGTGCTAATGAGTATTTTAAAAGGGAGTGGGCCTTATTTCTATATGTGGACGCCTTTTCGGGATATCGCCATAAACGTGGACCAGGGGTGACTCTAGAATGCGTTTGTACACTATGGGTATCAAATGAAAGGTGTTAATGAGTATTTTAAAAGGGCGTGGGCCTTAGTTCTATAGGTGGACGCCTTTCGAGATATCGCCATAAAGGTGACCAGGGGTGACTCTAGAATTTGTTTGTACGATATGGGTATCAAAGTGAAAGGTGTTAATGAGTATTTAAAAGGGAGTGGGCCTTAGTTCTATAGGTGGACGCCTTTTCAAGATATCGCCATAAACGTGGACCAGGGGCGACTCTAGAATTTGTTTGTACGATATGGGTATCAAATGAAAGGTGTTAATGAGTATTTTAAAAAGGAGTGAGCCTTAGTTCTATAGTGTGGACGCCTTTTTCGAGATATCGCCATAAACGTGGACCAGGGGTGACTCTAGAATTTGTTTGTACGATATGGGTATCAAATGAAAGGTGTTAATGAGTATTTTAAAAGGGAGTGGGCCTTAGTTCTATAGGTGGACGCCTTTTCGAGATATCGCCATAAACGTGGACCAGGGGTGACTCTAGAATGTGTTTGTACGATATGGGTATCAAATGAAAGGTGTTAATGAGTATTTTAAAAGGGAGTGGGCCTTAGTTCTATAGGTGGACGCCTTTTCAAGATATCGCCATAAAGGTGGGGCAGGGTGACTCTAGAATTCTTTTGTACGATATGGGTATCAAATGAAAGGTGTTAATGTGTATTTTAAAAAGGAGTGGACCTTAGTTCTATATGGTGACGCGTTTTCGAGATATCGCCATAAACGTGGACCAGGGGTGACTCTAGAATGCGTTTGTACAATACGGGTATCAAATGAAAGGTGCTAATGATTATTTTACAAGGGCGTGGGCCTTAGTTCTATAGGTGGACGCCTTTTCAAGATATCGCCATAAAGGTGGACCAGGGGTGACTCTAGAATGTGTTTGTACGATATGGGTATCAAATTAAAGGTATTAATGAGGTTTTAAAAGAGAGTGGCCCTTAGTTGTATATGTGAAGGCGTTTTCGAGATATCGACCAAAATGTGGACCAGGGTGATCCAGAACATCATCTGTCGGGTACCGCTAATTTATTTATATATGTAATACCACGAACAGTATTCCTTCCAAGATTCCAAGGGCTTTTGATTTCGCCCTGCAAAACTTTTTCATTTTCTTCTACTTAATATGGTAGATGTCACACCCATTTTACCAAGTTTTTTTCTAAAGTTATATTTTGCGTCAATAGACCAATACAATTACCATGTTTCATCCCTTTTTTCGTATTTGGTATATAATTATGGCATTTTTTCATTTTTCGTAATTTTCGATATCGAAAAAGTGGGCGTGGTCATAGTCGGATTTCGGCCATTTTTTACACCAATACAAAGTGAGTTCAGATAAGTACGTGAACTTAGTTTAGTAAAGATATATCGATTTTTGCTCAAGTTATCGTGTTAACGGCCGAGCGGAAGGACAGACGGTCGACTGTGTATAAAAACTGGGCGAATTTTTTTCGATACTGATGATTTTGATATATGGAAGTCTATATCTATCTCGATTCCTTTATACCTGTACAACCAACCGTTATCCAATCAAAGTTAATATACTCTGTGAGCTCTGCTCAACTGAGTATAAAAATATATGCGCATTTAAAACATGAAAAACTCGAGTTACTTAATATTGTGTGTACTAACAAAATGATGCAATTAGATGAATTACTTTTGAAGCTTGAAGAAGAAGCTGGTAAACACAATATTAAGCAAGCAGAATGAAAAGATTATCAAATATTTAAATATTTTTCTATTTCAAATTTTAGAAGTACAGGGAATTCAATTTTAAAAAATTTACAAATACTATTAATAGAACCTGTCGAAACAGTTACGGACAACGACAAAAAACTTAAACTAATGGAAATTTACCACACTGACCAGATATCAGGAGGTCACTGCGGAAATAAAAAGCTTTACGCAAAAATACGTACAAAATATTATTGGAAAGGTATGACCCGTGATATTGCCACATACGTCAAAAATTGCAAAAAATTGCCTTTTGAATAAAGTCAAGCCAAAAACCAAGAAAATTTGGTGCTTACACCAACACCCTGCAAACCTTTCGATGTCGTAGTTATAGATACAATAGGACCTTTGCCTGAGTCGAATAATGGGAAGTAGGTTCGCGGTTACCATTATGTGCGACTTAAGCAAATACCTAGTTACAATATCAATCCCTGATAAGACAGCAAAAACGATTGCAACTGCCATTTTTGAAGGCTTCATCCTCATTTATGGCATAATGAAATCAATTAAAACCGATTTAGGAACCGAATATAAAAATGAAATTTTCTCTGAATTAACTAAACCCCTAAATCTCGAACATAATTTTTCTACAGCTTACCATCATGAAACCCTAGGTACAATTGAACGAAATCATCGAGTGTTTAATGAATATTTACGAGCTTTTCTAAATGATAACTTCCCCGAATGGGACGTTTATTTGAAATATTTTACATTTTTGCATAATACAACTCCTAGTACAGTTTTTGATAATGGATTTACTCCATACGAATTAGTATTCGGTAGAAATGTTACCTTACCAAATGAAGTTCAAAAGGAACAAATCGATCCAATTTCAATGTTGAAAATTATGCAAAAGAACTAAAATATAGACTACAAAAAAACACATAAAATAGCAAAAGATTTAATTAACAAACATAAAATTAAAAATAAGGATCTATATGATAGCGCGCTCTCCGTTAGCTATTAATATAAACGATAAGATAGTAGTACAAAAAGAACCTAGAAATAAACACGAAAGTATTTATCAAGGACCATATATAGTCACAAAAATTGATGGAGTTAATGTCACGGTTTTAGATGAAATGAATCAAAAGGAAAAAACCGTTCACAAAAACCGAATCAATAAGGTAAACTAAAATATTTTAATACAAATTTACAATCTAACTTGTAACTAATTTTAAATTTTCCTTACTCTGTTATTGAAGCATGAAATCTCAAATTAAAATTTATATTAATATACAAAAACAAAAATTTCAATTCACATGTAAATAAAACCAAATATTAATATGCACGCACTATTTCTAATAAAAATATATAATACATTATTTTAATGCAATAGAAATTAGAAAACAAATTACATGTAAGTAATCGAATTAATATTATAATATTAACAAAATTTCATATGTAAAAAGAAAAAAATTGTTCTGATTGAACGAATGAAAAAAGGGGAGTAACACCCTAATATCATACATTCATTCAATCAAAACAATTTAAATCTTGGGATCAAGAAGAATATGACAAATCTGATCAACTTGTCAGATTCTTCTTTTTCTTAGGAAGGGTGGTATAACCGCACTGCGTAAACCAGCCTTCACGCACTGAATACACCTCTGAGTGCAACTGGCATCACTGTCAGCTGTTGCTGAACAGCAGTGGCAATTGCACTCAGCAGAGCGAATTGGATTCAGCAAGAGTGCAGTCGTGTAAAAAGATAAAATGAGTTTAAACATAAAAACTATAACCTAAAAATAAGAATACACATTGTGAAAATTAGTATAACTAAAACGTAAACAATCTATACATACTAAGATTGAAAATACTACACGAATTTAATACAAAACTAAAATAAAACCACATAAATATAAAACAAAATAAATTTGTTCATTTATTGTTGGGTGAGTGTGTGTGGGCAGAACATTTTCATGGTGCCTAAAATGGACACCTTAAATTGACACTGAACATTAGTATGCGTATTCACCTACAAATGATCCAGCTGCCCATGAGTTTTCAAAACAATTGTTAGAAATTGGTGATGGCAAAATACAAATCGACAGAACCAACGGATTGATCACTGTACCGAATAATTTTTGTACAATTATGATATCGATAGATGAATTGATTGAATGTGTTTTTCCAAACATTCTTCAGAATTACAGAAATCATGATTGGTAGAGAGAACACGCCTTTTAGCACCGAAGAACATTCATGTCAGTGCCATTAAATTTCAAATTCAAGCAAAACTACCAGGTGTAGTCACGACATATAAATCAATTGACAGTGCTATGAATCAAGATGAGGCAATGAATTATCCAATTGAATTTTTAAATTCATTAGAACCGGCTGGTATGCCACCGCATTGTTTGAATCTGAAAGTGGGTTCTTTGATTATATTATTGCGAAATATTAATCCACCAAAACTGTGTAATGGCACCAGATTGGCAGTGAAAAATTTATTGCCAAATTTGTTTGAAGCTACGATCTTAACTGGTAAATCAAAAGGAGAAGTTTGTTTAATACCGCGTATCCCTATGATTCCAACTGATATGCCATTTGAATTTGAACGATTACAATATCCTGTGCGTTTATCGTTTGCGATGTCCATCAACAAAGCCCAAGGGCAAACACTCAAGGTTTGTGGTGTGAATTAGGAGGAATCATGTTTTTTACATGGCCAACTTTATGTTGCCTGTTCCAGAGTCGGTACCCCCAGCCGTTTGTTTATTCATGTCCAAAATGGAAAAACAAAAAATATATTTTTTTTTGTAATAAATGAGTTTGATTTGATATTTCACTTTATACGCAGCAAAGCACGTACCGGGCCGCTAGTGTACATATATTTAGAAGTAGTTTAAGGGCAAGAAATGTAATCGTAAGCATAATACACTATCAATAATAATAAGTAAAAACCAATAAACCTTAATTCCGCAAACAAATGCATAAATTGGTAAAGTATGCAATGTAGGCACAACGCCTGACCTAAGTAGTTATTAGTAATCATCAATTTTACTTACTTATTGCCAGGCATGCAATTTATTATTTGTTAAAAGTTAAAGTTATTTATGTTAGCTTAATCATTTATTTTGTATAAAAGACTTAATATAATAAAGAACGGTGTGCAGAAAAGAAATATCATATTTTATTGCATAACGGGATTAGTTACACTACTAAGCCCATCAACACATTTATGATTATAGCTACGTTGTTTTTACCCTAGCTAAATTCAAACTCAGTAACTCAACTTAAGGCGAATCTGCCGAAGTTAACACAATAGCTTAAGGTGAATATACCTAAGCTATTAAATCTGGTGTTCTACCTAGTCAAACATTTTGGTGACCCCGACGTGATCCTGCGAAAAGGATCAAGATCACACAAGAAGACGCACCGCCGTCATCAAAGGCCTTTACAACGAGGTTGCTGCTTCATACTGGCACCAACATCATCGTGTTGAACAAGCTATCATAACCAAGTTGCTGCTTCGTATTGGCACCAGCATCATCGTGTTGAACGAGCTATCATAACCAAGTTGCTGCTTCATATTGGCGCCAACATCACCAGGTTTTAAAACCAAGTTGCTGCTTCACATTGGCACCAACATCAACGTATACAATTCATCCAGTAACAAGACACAGGATCGCATTAGGAAACAAACCTATAGAACGGCACAAATTCACGCAACAACCCCAACGATTATCCATTCTGACCAAAATAATGACCAATTTCGAAGTGCTTGTTGCTGCCCAGCAGAATACGGCAGACGAGATCGAGACCCTCATTCGGAATTTCAAGATGGACTCGAGTTCAAAAAAACTCAAGGGTATTATGAAGAACGTCTTCAACGCCTTGAAAATGCGTGGTCAAAATTTGAGAGCACGGACAATCGAATAAGGTCTCTCTCTTCTCTACCAATGCACCACCATTATTTCACGGATCAGTTTCTACACATTTCAGATATGACGATAAAATACAGGGAATTGTTTGAGTCCGAAATGCTGCGAATTTTGAAATCAGCAGATATTCAACGGAAGGAAGGTCAAGAGGGTGCAACTAAGGAAAAGGAACAGGATAATTCTGATAAAACTGCAATTTACAATGGAAATGGAAGCCAACTCCAAAATACCTTTTCTTGATGTCTGCATCCATAGGGAGAAAGACATCCTCTTTCTTGACTCGTATTCATAAAGTTTTGACCTTAAGCCACAAAACTTTTCATGATGCCAATATACAAAAAATTTATAATATTTTACGCAGCAACAATTATCCTAATAACTTAATACGAGAGCTAATAAACCAACAAATCATGAAATCCAGCAACCATCCTAACAAAAGAACAAATTTAGGAACGAAAGCAGCCAAAAAGTTTCACAGCGTGACATACATACCCAAACTTCCCGCAAATATTGATCACAGCATAATAAAAACAACAAACACAACACTTGCCTATAAGTCAAACTGCACCTTGTCAACGATATTTACAAAAACAAAGTGTCCTGTAGATCTCCATCAACAAAACAACGTCATTTACGAAATTACTTGCAAAGGAAAACCAAACGACGAATGCGGCAAAATATATATGGGCACAACGAAGCGTCCCTTAGGTGTTAGACTGAGCGAACATGAAGTGGATATAAGAAAACAAAATAACTGTACAGCGTTAT
>JARSSU010006711.1:0-60145 GCA_029619165.1 Eurosta solidaginis
ATTGATATTTGAAGCTGAGATTTTGTGTTCGATCTGATGACTCCACGACATTGATACATATATATATGATTACACACAAATCTAAGAAATATCGATGCCACCATTTTCGACTTTTCCGGTCACATTGTATGATGATAGTCTTGATCAAACTTGTTAACAAAATTCATATTTCTGTTGTAGTCTTCGACTATTGAGGAGCTGAAATATTAGACAATGCTCCATCTTTATTCTCTTTCTTTGCAAGAAACTGTTTTGTCTGCATTTGATATTTGATAATTATATGAACACATCTTTTTCCTTCCATTTGATGGCGCGCATAGGTCTTTGTTACTGTACCAGTCATATTCTCGCGCTTGAGTGTCTTGTCGCTTTTGACTTGTAGGCAAAAACGTCGAAGCTTATATGTGACTAGTACACAGCATAGATTGCATTTATTTTCAAGTAGCTGCATCAGAGGATACACTGCTCTGTGAAAAATTATCAATAGAAGCAATATATGACATTTTTTCCCACAGTGTCAGCAGTAAGGTTTTTACAATATTATCTCTCCAGATTTGTGATAGCGTTAATTGCTCATCATCTCTGACTTTTCAATCAGTTGATCTAGATCAATTTCCAACAGTACCACATGATCATGCTAAATCCATACTTCTATAGCCCCTTTTGATAGTGATGGCATATATTGACTTCGAGAGTACTTCGCTCCTCTTGAATTTGATCATGATTCATACGCAGCATATTTCATTGATGCGATTACAAGCATTTTTAAAATCTTCCAGCCAAGGACGAGATCGTCTGTCAAAATCGTGACGTAGATTCTACGAATCATAATATAATTATAATTTGATTTATAATTATTTATCAAGACGATATATTATAATTATGTTATCAAACGACTAATTTATCAATCTATATTCATCAACGATAACGTCTCTCTCTAAGTGGCATAACTGATTGATCGGTTGATATGAAATTTGATAGTAAAACCCGCAACCGCTTCAAACTCATAATTCGAGTGGAATCAAAAAGTGACTCTTGTAAAATTGGGTTACTTTGACCACGTAATCTAACTATAGGACTGGATATGTCTGATTCCCAATAGTATAAATTTATGCCAGAAATGCAGCCCATTCATCTGGCGTTAGCATCAGTAGCAATGTATTCTACCACTTGATATACGTTGATGCTCGCAGTAAAGATTTGCTTTGGAAGTACACGTGATCTACAATGTCTTCTGCTACACAACAGATTAAAAAATTCAAAGTGTTTTGTCTAGCAACACTAGACGAACATGTCAGTCAAAAACCTGTAGTCCTGTAACTGTGAAGCTGGAAGCAAGTTTTGTAACTTCCTAATCTCCACTAGCGTGCATACCGACGATCGCGCATTTCACAATATGATCTCTACTTTCAAATATAACTATGCTCTCCTTTCTGAAGTCGCCTGTCGTCATCAGCATCAATTCATCATACACGATATCTAGCTGCTGGTGGAAATGAAAAAATATCTCAAAAGATCTCTTTCCTCTCTCTTTGCAGGACAATCGCTCAATTTCGCTTCACCATTGATTGCAGAATCGCTTAGGCGACAGTTCTGCACATTCAACAGTTGAGTATCATTCATGTCTTCCAGATAGTTGACATACCTTTCTGACATCGCTTAGGTGTATTATGTGGCTGATTCACATATCTATTTACAAATATGATCAAATAATTTCCACCTGAAAAAATACTTACGTACGTGATAGGTCAGATATATACCACTACAACACAAACCGAAACAAATACACTATCCGCATAATACTGGTGTAATATGATGTTCACAAACACATGAAAATACCAACCTTAGCCAAGACATACCGCCTCCAAAAAACATCAATCTTTTATAATTGTTTTATATAATAAAACTATCTTAATTATTTTCAATAACCATCCACTGCTGGCAATTCGCACAAAAGTTGCCATTTTGCTGACAGCAAAATGGCACATAAGCTACCGCAATTGCCACAAACGACAGATATCTGCGACACAACATTATTGCTTTATGCTAGACCCCTGTTATCTACGGGCGGATCAATTTTTAAACCTCATCTGAGACTCAAGTGATACGCTAAAAAAAGAGTCGTCAAAAACGCGTACACCACGTCAGCCGGAAATAATGTACAATATATGGTACAAAAATTAAGAACCATTTCGACCCTGACGAAAGAGTTAAGCAATATATCTTTCGAGAGATACACACGCACAGCTTCAGAGTATTGGCCTCTCGTCCTGTACAATTACTGACTCCTCAATCATAGAGTAAACATTTTTTAGCCTATTCAATATCATGTGACGGCAGCTATATCTGTGTAACAATAACACACCAAACTAGGCAATGTATCCTATGCTCATTTAGGCGCAAATTTTTTACGCAATTTAGCAGTATAATCAAATGGAGATAATAACTTACGCATTTAAAAAAACTCGTACATAAATATGTTTCAAACTGCACAATGCTAACCATTCTAGCTAAATAAAGCTGAGTTATACTGCTACACTTGATGTCACTAGAAGAGTTTTACGTGCAGTACGCATGGCTCAACTATATGGTTGAGCTCGCATGTCATCAGCTAGATTTTATTTTTTCAGCTTCACGGAGTAGGGATTCGTCACAAGAAGAAGATGGCAAACATCCAAACGAAACAAAACATTGACACATTTCTTTCTTTAACACACAAAAATTTCAAATTTATGTTGTACATATCAAACGATCCATTCGCCTAATACCGGCACGCATCTTTTGAGCACTCTGACACAGAGCGTATGATCTGTATGCTGACTAGAGATGCAGCCCAACCAGCTATCAAATTACTATTGTGTAAGCTAATTAAGTTGTATGAGCACCTCTCAATTTTAAATCGAAATTGTCTCAATTATTTTTCTGTTTGAACATACTATTACAAAAGATAGGCCCTATTTCGAAGTAAATGGCGAGAAAATCATTTACTTCTTCGATTCTCCTCATCTTCTTAAAAGTACTCGAAACTGCTTGGAAAAAGTAAAAACAGAGTCAGTTTTTATGGTCGGCTGTAGACTGGCTGGATATTGGCCATCTATACGAGCAAGGTACCCGATATGATATATATACATAAGCTAACTTCGACGCATATCAGACCTAAAAGTTTTTAATAAGATGAGTGTTAAATTAGCTTCCCTTCTTAGTAACTCCGTTGCCAGCACCATGTTTGCTATATATAGCTCTGGACACCTTAACAACTCTGGTTCAGGAATTTTTTTAACACGCTGAATTTGTACTTTTTTTGACAAATTGTTTAACATTTTTAATAGTCTAGTCTTTGGAGCGGTTAGAAATTTTAAGAAACCCTTCACAGCCTCTCCTGATTAAATAAGCTTTCTTGAGGAAGCCGAGCAACTTTTGAATTCTATAGAAGTTTACGATGACAAAGGAAATAACATAACAAACAATTTTCCTTTATCAAAGGGTGGATCCGAAATATTAACAGTTTGCAGTATTTGTGGAATATTTGCCAATTGAACGACTTCGACCACTTTATGACTAGAAAGTTAATATCAGACAAGATAGAAAACTTCTTTGGTCACATACGTAGAGGTGAGGATTTGATTTAAGAATAACTCCTCAGCGATTTTCATACCATTTCCGGCAAGCTTGGGGTATAGGATATATTCGCGGTGTTGATAAAGGAAATTGTGAATTTTTGCCTGAAGATAATATGGAATCGTTTGCAAATAATGTAATTACCACTGCTTGCAATGATAATTTAGTTATAGACACTTCTTTTGCAAAGTGTTCACGGATTGCGCAAGTCCTCCACAAGCTCATTTCAAAATTTACAATTCGATATAACTGTTGCAGTCGCTGAGAGTAGTTTCTCTTCGTTGTAGTGCTTTTATGTACTTTTTCCCTGTACCTGTATTTTAAATACTTAAGCTCCACAACTGTTTAATGCCTTTGCCGAGATTGATAGCGGAATCTCAGAAAGAGATTTTCTATTTACTGCCGAAAAACATTTAGTAATAGTCAACTTGTAAGATCTCCCAATGAATTTATTTCTTTTATAAGTAAACTTGAAAAAATATATGCAGATCACTTTGATCTAAACTGGCATAAGTTAGTCTCGCGCAAATTCTTTTTGAGAAAATGATGAATGTCCAGCCTTATTTTGTTGTGAAAATTGTAGTCCTGATACGATAAAATACATTTTTATTAGAATAAGATCATAATTTTTAATAACTGTTTTAATAAGGAGGCAAAAAAACCTATATTTAGAAAACAAAAAATGTTTAGGTATGAAATATTAATAGTATCTTTCACATTTTCTTTGCTATCATTTAAGACACTGCTTGGTTATCCTGTTTTATGCTAGATTTCGCGTATTTTTTCTAGACTTAGGTCATTATTCCTACCGCACCTGTTTCTCTTATTAAATCCTAGCTCTTAGGAAAGATATCTCTAGGGGTGAATACCAATTTTTGTAGATATATATTTTTATTCTGTAAATATTTATTTTTATTTGGTAAATATTATTTTTATGTATGATATGCTTATCGCATACTTTATTGTACCTTCGCATACTTCACTGTAACTGAATTATGAACTGTAGTATTATCGTTTGTATTTTAAATAAAAAATATATTATATGGGTGAAAATAGGCCTGCAGGGGAACCGAACACCCAAAACAAATCGGTAACGAGCCCGTATTGGGACCCCTTGGGTGGCGTGGAAGGGCGATATCGTATGAAGCATAAGATGCGGGTGACAACAAATTTTTATACTCAGCGTGCTTTGCACACAGAGTATGTTAACTTTGATTGGATAACGGTTGGTTGTACAGGTATAAAGGAATCGAGATAGATATAGACTTCCATATATCAAAATCATCAGTATCGAAAAAAAATTAGATTGAGCCATGTCCGTCCGTCCGTCCGTCCGTTAGCACGATAACTTGAGTAAATATTAATATATCTTCACCAAATTTGGTACACTAGCTTATCTGGACCAGAATAGATTGGTATTGAAAATGAGCGAAATCGGATGATACCACGCCCACTTTTTATATATATAAAATTTTGGAAAAAACACAAAAAACCTGATAATTTAGTAAATACACCTAGAATGTTGAAATTTGACATGTGGACTGATATTGAGACTCTTGATAAAAATTGGAACTTGGAAAAATTGGGATATTGGAAAAATTTTTCTAAATGGGCGTGGCACGGCCCACTTATGATAAAATCAAAATCGTTAAACCTATCGTAACAAAATTTGGCAGAGAGGTTGCCTTTACTATAAGGAATATTTGAAGAAAAATTAACGAAATCGGTTAAGGACCACGCCCACTTTTATATACAAGATTTTAAAAAGGGTCGTGGACGAATAAAATCAGCTATATCTTTGCAAAGAAGAGCGTTATATCAATGGGTATTTCATTTCCCAAGTGGAGTTATAACAATAAAAGGAAAACTTCAATTTAAAAAAATGGACGTGACACCGCCCCTTTTATGACTAAGCAATTTTCTATGTTTCGAGAGCCATAACTCGAAGAAAAATTAACATATCGTAATGAAATTGTGTACACATATTTTCCTTATAGCAGAAAATATTTCGAGTAAAAATGGACGGGATCGGTTAAGGACCACGGCAACTTAGATATAAAACAAGTTCAAAGGGGTCGTAGACTAGAATAATAAGCTATAACTTAGCAAAAAATAGTTTTGAATCAATGATATTTCACTTATCAAGTTTTATTGTAAGAGGAAATGGGGAGACATTTTTTTTTAAACGGGCGGTGCCACGTGTTATGTAAAAAAGTAATTTATCTGAAATTAAATGTACAATTGAAGCTCACGCTGAGTTTTAAATGTTCGTTTACACCCGAACTTAGACACCTTTACTTGTTGTTAATATTATTTGCATGAATATATTAATTTTCATTTCTATGCTTTTGTAAATATTATTTCTATGTATGATATACTAATTGCATACTTTATTCTAATGTACCTGAATTATGAACTGTATTATCTTCGTTTGCATTTTAAATAAAAGGAATATTTATGGGTGAAAATAGGCCTCCAGGGGAACCGAACACCCAAAAAAAATCGGTAACGTGCCTAAATTGCAACCACGAGTGTGATATGGAGGGTGACCTTAAACTGACTGCTGAAGGGGCTTATTTTTAACTCGATTCATTCACAAAACAAATAAACAAATGTAATCCTAGTGGACACTTGCAGTGGTTTCTTAAACAAAAATTAATAATTATATTAGCCAAACAGAGCTGCAAGTTTTTTTGTATTATAACCGTCCATTCCGAAGGGTACTATGCGCGCATAAAACTGGATCGCTTAGCTGCTGTTGGATCTAATCAAATTATATTTTGAATTGCTTCCGAATGCCGCCTGTGCTGAAAAAGTTCCGTTGAAGGAACTATGGCTCGAGCTACCGATTGTGAAAAGTCCGTGAAGCTGGACCCCCCCACGATGGATACGAAATTTGGTAGGCCAGGTATTATGTGCTATTTATGTGCTAATTTGTTCCCAAAATAAAAAATTTTGTGCTCAAAATTTAAGTACTTTTTTTTAACCTCAAAATGGGTTCTGCACCTATCCCGTTTCGATTTTTTCGTCTGGGGTTATATGCCCCCCGCTCCCCCCTTGTCACCCCTCTGTTTTTCTGGACAGACCGTAGCTTATGTTGGAGCATATAAATAGCACATAATTCCCACATTTAAATTTTTTTGTTTGACCTAGGGCTTATAAGTCTAGCTGGACGTCCAGCTGGGCCCCCCATTTAAAAAAAAGCACAATTTTTTTTATTTTGGGAACAAAATAGCACATAAATAGCACATAATACCTGGCCTACCAAATTTCGAATCCATCGTGGGGGGGTCCAGCTTGACGGACCTGATTGTGAATCCTCCCGGGGATTTTTTTGCAAATTCCAGCATCTGCGTAGCCTCGTATTTTCTTTAAAACTAATTGCACCTTCCAGCAAGAATGCTGCGCAGCAGCAAAAGGTTCCTTCAGCTCACACGGCGGATACTATCACGAGGATTATACGGAACAAAGCCAGGCGCCCACTGCTCTGGGGTATCCTGTGCTAGGGCCACGACAACACATACGACCTAATCTCATTCCAGGAAGGCAGCTCACTCGTCTCTGACATTCAGAGTGACAATAAGATCACTGAGATAGTTGATTTCATGCAAAGATCTAACATCAGTATGCTTTTATTTACTTTTGTATGGAATTCGTCAAGGTATGCTATTTCAGAGTATCATATTATATTGATTTTATTAAAAAAAATTAAAATATCATTTAAAAAAATGGTTTCGTCTGCTTGTTCATTACCTGCCAAATTTGACATTTTATTTGGCACAGCTAAATCCGACAATTTTGTTCAACATTTGTACTCTTAATTGTTTTCCAGCATTGAACAAGACAGAGATCCAATATATGCACATAGTTATGTATAATCACGCAAAGGATTGCGAAATATATTCAATTAAATACAGTGGATAAAAAGAAAGAAATAACAAAAAGGAATGATAAAGACAGAAATGACAAACATTTTAGTCATTATTCCGGAATAACGAAAAAATATGCAGTCCTCTGGGTCTACAATCAAAGAAATAACTATTCCAAATGAAGTGCATTCCTTAATAACTCTGACGTACATACATACATATATAATACCACTGCACTATTTTAGATATACCACGATATATGTATGTAATACTCCTATATTGCTGCTATAGGCTATGTACACTCACAAACATCAGAGTGCCGATGTATTGCTGTTCAAAATGTTTTGTATTCAAAAATCGAATGTACCTAAATTTAAATGTTTATTGTCATACTTATGCTGCTACAATCACAAAAATTTTAGCTGTCTTGTTTTGATTTCTAATTCAAAACTCATTGCGTGCATTTTCTATTAGCAATATAGGAGTATACATATATGTATACCGCCATATGTACACTTTTTAAAAATAAAGTCCATGCCATTACTCTTTAAATATGTTGAGGGTACAATATCACTATGTTTCTAGCGATTTTTCATCGCTAGCAGTTTTATCTACAGCTGTTAGGTTAGAACTCCTTAAAAAAAATGTATATTATGAATAAGTTGTAAACAGGGTTCTACCATGTAGGACTTTATAAAATGATTTAATATTTCTTAATTTTATCACATTCATTAAATCATATGGTGTTCATAGATAAAAATAAGCACAATATTACTCATCGAGTATGGCGAAAGATTGAACCATGATATAATATATATATCAGCTGGCATTAGCGGCACTCAATATCAATATAATTCACACTTATTTAAAAAAAAATTATCTCTTTTATACAGTTTAAGACAACATTCGAGAGATATCACCTGAACAGAATAATGATTAGGAAGTCGGAAAGTATAGTTTTTTTGACATTTGGATACTTTATGGTAAAATTTACCTCTTGTTCGCAGCAACTTCCTTATAACTGTGTATAAAATTCTTTGGAAACGAAGACGAAAGTGCAATGGAAGCAAGATAATAAATCATCATCAAGCTGGGAGATAAAATTTCGACTTGGTTACGAATTCAGAGCTATTAAATTATTTCCGCACTTTCTAGACCAGATCCCTCCGCCCTTACCAAGTAAAATTAAAAAGGTAACATGGTGCGTTTTGCAAATACATGTATCTAGTTTACAACAGTTCAACCTGTAATATTTACATTGGCCGCTTTTAGCGAAGACAAGTGATTGATACGTTCCAAACACGTTTCCGTCAGTCGAGCGATAAGAAATTTTGTTTTATGCAAGGCGAGCTGAGCAAACTGCCAAATGAAATAGTTATTCTTAAAATTTTTCGGAAAAGGACACTTTAAAGTATTTTTCACACTTCACTTTAATATTGAAACAAAAAATTGTTTTCATAACCAACACTTAACAATGTAAAAGAACTGCCAGACCACAGAATAAACACGTTGAGCGAAAGAAGCGAACAAATAAACCGTTGAGTCGATCAAAAATACAAACGGTGCATTCAGATTCTAAGACAAATTGCTATATGTATGTGCAAAAGAAATTTGTTCGCCATATTACTAGTTATGCAATTAGTCGTTGCCCCTATGTTGCTGTTGTTGTGTTAACAGTGCTTCGCCTCATTCAATGGGCCACTCACAAATTGTCATCAAAGTCCCCTAACAGGAGTCCAAGGAATCTGGCAGTTTCAACAGGGGCGGACCATAGGGAGATTGGTGTTAGAGGCGTAGGTTCAACATTACAAAATAAAAGATGGTTGGTGTCATGTGGAGACATATCGCATGTAGGGCACACATTACGTATGTCGGTGTTGATACTGGACAAGTAAAAGTTTAACCTGTTGCAGTATCCGGAACGAAGTTGAGCCAGGGTGACTCGTGTCTCACGTGGTAGTGTGCTTTCTTCTTCTGCAAGGGTAGGATATTGTATATTAATAACAGGGTTTAATGGGCGCGTCTTGGCAAAAGCGTTTACCGATTCTGTGTGGATTCGGCGTAGGGCCTGCTTATGCTTGTCTGGATCAAACGGCTGTGTTGGCAGACTCCGGATCTCGTCATAATGCTTATGGAGACGCCTCCTCAACCCCCGTGGAGGCTGGGCTAGATCAAGCAGTTGGTTGCTAGGATATCCTGGTTTGTGACAGTTTAGCAAACACTGCGTGTTCAGCATTTCGTTGTGCTCTTTAATGTGGAGCTCTTTGGCCTCACTATGTGGTGGTGTAGGTAATAAGGCAGTTCTGATTGCAGAATTTTGACAGGCTTGCAGCTGTTTCCAATATGTGTTTTAAGACCATGCGACCAAACTGGTGACGTGTAGCTTATGAGCGGCCGGCCAATTGCTTTGTACGTGGTTAGTAACGTTTCTTCATCTTTTCCCCAGATGCTGCCGGCAAGCGACTTGAGGATTTTGTTGCGGCTTTACATACAACTTCGTTGACATGCGCCTTGATGGTCAGAGTATTATCGAACGTGATCCCAAAGATCTTTGGGGGACCGACAGTCGGTAGGGTGACTCCATCTATGTGAACGTCCAATTCTTGCGCCATCCATTCCTTCCACGTCGTAAACAGAATGGTCGTGGGTTTTGATAGTGCGAGGTGAGCAAACTAGAAGGATCGGGGAGACAGCTGTTTGTTTTAGGAACTAACTCGTCTATCAGCCGCCGGCATAGGAAATTATTGTAACTCTTTCTGGTGGGGAAGGGAGTTTTTGATATGTAGAAATTAAACAGAAGCGGGAATAGGACACCACCCTGTTTAATTTTCCTAGGCTTTGAGATTGCCTTACTAAATTAAACCGACACTTGCCGACCGTGGTGTGATGGTAGCGTGCTCCGCCTACCACACCGTATGCCCTGGGTTCACACCCCGGGCAAAGCAACATCAAAATTTTAGAAATAAGGTCTTTCAATTAGAAGAAAATTTGTCTAAGCGGGGTCGCCCCTCGGCAGTGTTTGGCAAGCGCTCCGGGTGTATTTCTGCCATGAAAAGCTCTCAGTGAAAACTCATCTGCCTTGCAGATGTCGTTCGGAGTCGGCATAAAAACATGTAGGTCCCGTCAGGCCAATTTGTAGGGAAAAGCAAGAGGAGCACGACGCAAATTGGAAGAGAAGCTCGGCCTTAGATCTCTTCGGAGGTTATCGCGCCTTACATTTATTTTTTTTTATTACTTGCCGACCATTAGAAATGGGATGGCAAAAGGTTTCCAATATCTTCGCTACTGGCGAAAAGAATGATATCGGTTGATATGACTCGCCTTCGTTAGCTGGTCCTTTCCATTTTCCATTGTTCGCGAATGACAAAGGACTTCTGCGACAAGTTGAAAACGTGAGCAAGGTAGTTTACTCCCTCAGCATGGCATGGCTTCTCCGTGTAGGGTTATCTACTTTATTTAAAAATACTATATTTTTATAAATTTTTTTTGCATTACTTTATATTATTTCAAAAAGAAAATTTTCTTGTCACTGCGTTAATAAACTTTCAATATTAATATTAATATTTTAATATAAAAATAAATAAAATTTTAAAATATATAGTTTTATTCTAAACTATAATGGCGATCCTACCAACGGACCTATGTCTATATTTAATACAATTGCTGAATGTGGCGCTTTACGTATCGCAGAACTACTGACCAATACAATACCACAAATACATAGAAGTGTAACTAAGTGACGTGCTACCAAAGAAAATATGTTTTAGTTACACCAATTGCAGACTATCTACTGGTTTCAGCAAATGTGCACACGATCCAATACAAAAATGTGTGGACTCATTTCTCAAGGAAATTTTGAATCAAATATACACTTTACACTTTATTTTTTAACTAATATCAAATCTAACCAAACTAGAGAATTAGTGAAGATTAAATAGTGAATTCTAAAACATCTAAAATAACTTTCTAAAATTGTGCACAAATATCATCAAATATTTTTATGAAGTAATAAACTATATACGTAAATACAAATATTCAAAAACTTTATTATCGATATTTAAAAACTTAAAATTAAACTAATTACTTAAAAATTAAAAACTATTTACAATAAAATATCTACAACAAATAAATTTAAATAAAAAACAAACAAGATTTCTTTAACTACAACAACAAGAATTTGGAGTATCATACAATACAATTTGATATATACAACAATAAATTTTTCAAATTTGGAGTTCGCAGCAAGTGTTAAATATTGTTTATTTATTTACTTTCATTTATTTTTCAGATTATATCCTTTATATTTTCAAATTAAATAATTTCCTTTTTTAAAGATATAATTTTCAACAATATTTTCATTCTTTAAACTACTCAAATAATTTATTAACTTTATAATTGATTTTGTTTTAAATAATATTAAATTAAAATTACTATTAAATTAAATAAATTTTTATATATTCAATATATTTTAAATATTTAAAACAATAGTCAATTTATTATTTATATTAATTATGTACACTCTTTCTCCAGTTTATATTCAAAAGTACATATTTATCATTTATACAAATACGAAATTTTACAACAACAGACATACAAACTTCACAATACAAGTAAATTCATATTTAACCAACCTCATTTTCAATCCAAAAAAAAAGAAAAAAAACAAACACAGAACAAAGAAAAAACTTTAAAATTTTTAAAAATCAAACTAATTACTATAATCAATTTTAAAAAATCTCAAAAGATTTCTTAAAATAATTTTTATTGACATATATTAATTCTTTCATATTGAAATTAAAATCATATGAAAATTTCGTATCAATCTCAAACGAACAACGGAATCAAATTTTCATTCCTTATCAACAACTTGGACATATGTACATTGTGCAGAGTACAATTATATATTGAACATATATTCTGCATACTACAAGTTTTAATTTTTCAGTAATTGTGCACACAAAGTTGCCATCTACTATAACTCAACCTCATTCTAGGTTCTGCAAAAACACAATTATAATTGACAATATTTAACAAACAGCTATTAAGTTATTTTTAACCTCAACAACATAGCAATAACACAACCAAATATTAATGTACATAAAATATTAATACAATAAGTTAGCATAACAACAACTAAAATAAGCTATCATGTACATCGAATCATCAAAAGATTGAGTACTTACATCAATACAAACATAAACTTTTTACGCAATTAACACAAAATTCAAATGTTTTTCAAACTACAACACAAAATTCTTACAGTAATCAATATACACTGTAAATTAACATTAAAAAAAATAAATTTTTCGTTTCACTGGATGGGGAGTAAATGTAAAATAAAATTATTATTTTTTGAATTACTTTATTTTGAATATTATTTCAAAAAGAAAAAATTCTTGTCATTGTTAATAATTTTTTTATATTAATATTAATATTTTAATATAAAAATAAATAAAATTGTAAAATATATAGTTTTATTTTAAACTATACTCCGCTTGGGCCTATTATATTAGAGGGCTTGGCCTTGGGGATGGCTTCTTCAATATCTGTGGGGGTGATGGCAATGGGTGGCACGTCGTGTTTATGTTTATGTGGCCGTTGTTGTTGTTGTTGTAGCAGTCCTTCGCCCCACCTAACAGCCGCAACCGATCACAAATTGTCATCAATATCCTCTAACGGGAGTCCAAGGAAACTTCCTGTTTCAACAGGGTGGACCATAATGAAAGGGGTGTTAGAGGCGTTGGTTCCACATTACAATTAAAGAGATGGTTGGTGTCATGTGGGGACACATTGCAAGCGGGGCATACATTTTGTATGTCGGGGTTGATTCTGGATATGTAAGTGTTTAACTTGTTACAGTATCCAGAACGAAGTTGAGCAAGAGTGACACGCGTTTCCCTGGGGAGTATGCGCTCCTCTTACACAAGTTTTGGGTACTTTTCTTTGAGTACTGGATTCACCGGGCAATTCCTGACATAAAGGTCCGACGCCTGTTTGTGGAGTTCACCAAGGACATGCTTGTGTTTTTTTGCTTCATACGGCTGGGTTCTCAGGTGCCGTATTTCCTCAAATTGCTTACGGAGATGACTCCTTAAGCCCCTAGGCAGTGTTGGCTCATCAATCAGATGTCTGTTTGGATGCCCAGGTTTCTGGGTATTCAACAGAAACTGTTTGGTTAGCATCTCATTTCTCTCCCTGATGGGGAGTATTCTCGCCTCATTATGTAGATGGTGTTATGGGGACATAAAAAGACAGCCCGTGGCGATTCTGAGAGAAGTGCCCGTCTGTTTGCACGATGTCTGGCCTTGTCTACTAAAGAATGCATTATAAATTGTCGGCAAAAGGCGTTTGCGCATTTCTTCGAAACCGATGAAGTTTTATCACCGAAGGCGATGGATACTTTATAATTCCGTTTTATTGAAGTGAAAAAAGATTTTACGGTTGACCACAATTTACCAACACCCGCTGATAGGTTGCTAGCCGCATAATATTCAAGTTGAGACTTCTAATATGGGGGTATGTATGTATTGTATATTCTTTATTTTCTTATAAATACGTACAATTTTCCAAGTAGTACAATATAAAAAGTAACAAATTCAAATAAGAAAATAGTTAATGACATTAAATGCTAATTATAAAAGCAGTGGAAATGTCATTTCCTTTAAATATAATTATAAATGCTTGTGGGGCGCATAATAATCACAAGATATAATTGCTACAATCTCTAGTTAAAGTAACGACCAGAGAATAACTATTTTAAATAAAAAAAAATACTATATTAAAAAAAATAAACACTATAAATAACAAAGTACTTACATATAAAGCTAAACACTTCATAAATATTACATAGCGGGATTTATACGATGGGTCGCAACAGAATTTCTACACCCTCATGATTGAAACCAAGTAGCCACCGTTTCACTTCCCTCATAAACTTAGAAAGTTTTCTAATGAGTTGTATTATAGCAGGTAATTTATTATACAGTTTACATGACACGATTGTGTAAAAGTTACGGAAAAGTGTGGTCCGAAAACGAGGAATTTTTACACTTGATAACGGTCTACTTCTTAGGCTGTAAGGGTTATATATCGGGCTTTGTGAATACCCACTCCTTATAAAAAAAATTTTCAAAACTTTGTAATAGTACAAGTGTCGAATGGGAAGTATGTTTAATTTTTTGAAAAGGTCCATAGAGTGGGATAAACGGTCTGCGTTACACATTTTTCGGATAAAGCACTTCTGTAGGATTAAAAGCGCATTTAGCTTACTAGCATACGCTCCACCCCAGCAACTGATTCCATATTGTAATTTTGAGTGGACTACCCATGATATATTAATGCTAACATTCGATTTGAACACAGCCTTTTTAGGTAAAAGAATGAACGAACCGCTGACAACATGTACGATTTCAAAGCAAAAATATGTGATGACCAACTTAGGCTTTGGTCGAATATAACTCCTAAATATTTAAAATTAGGGACCACATCAATTTTAAAGCAATTACTGTCACAACTTATTGTCTCGTCAAAGGTGTTGACAGAGTTTTGATGATTACAGTTACTTGAACACATACGAAACCGCATACAGTTCGAGCCGTGAAAGAAAATATCGTTTCTAGGTAACTCCTTTCCGCATTGATTAAAGTACATCAACTTTGTCTTGTTGCTTACCACGAGTTTGTGGCTAGCAAACCAAGACCTCAGCATAAAAACATCGTGATTGATATCAGCAAAAAGATTAAATTCATTTGTAGATCCATATGCAATGGCAAGGTCATCTGCAAATGCCGTTACTTTACCAACAAATGGCAACGAGAATAGTGAGTTAATGTATATTAGAAACAAGATAGGTCCAAGAACCGAGCCTTGTGGCACCCCTAAGGTAATAGGTCTGGGTTCACTTTGAATATTTACAACTTTAACTTTCTGAATTCTATTCGTTAAGTATGACTTAAACCAACTAAAAACGTTGCCACGAAAACCAGCGGAGCTAAGCTTACTCAGTAGAATATTATGGTCCACCATATCAAATGCTTTAGTAATATCTACAAACAGACTAGCGCAACACATTTTTTCGTCAATCGCCTTATGTATAAAGGAAGAAAAGTCTAAAAGAGCATCTTCAGTTGAGAGATCTGACATAAAACCAAATTGCTTGGGACTAAAAAATTTTATTTTGTTGAGATAAGTTAACACCCTAGCCTTAACTGCCTTTTCAAAGATTTTGGAGATTGAGGATAGCAAGGATATAGGCCTGTAATTATTCTTGTCTTTTTTATCTCCCTTTTTGAACAGCGGTATCACGGTAGCACATTTTAAATCTTCTGGAAAAACTCCGGAGGTTATACTCAAATTAAATATATGCTTTAAAATATCAACGATATTAAAAGCTATGCTTTTTAAGGTCCTATTTGAAATGTTGTCACTGCCACTTGAATCAGACTTGCTCAAAGTTTGAATTATTTTAAGAATTTCTGAACCTGTAATTGGATCAAAGAAAAAACTATTACTGGGAGTTCTGAATTCTGTGATGTTTCGATTTTTACGGCACATGCAGATATTTGGATTCCTCATTGTATTAGAAGCTGCTCCTACATTTACAAAAAAATTATTAAGTTCATTAGCTACTACCAGAGTCTCCGATGTATCCACGCCATCCACATTTAACACAATCGAGTCGGACCTTTTCTTATAGTTTCGGTTCATTATTCTATTTACAGCTGCCCATTCCTTTTTCGTGTTACCTTGCGCTGATAGAAAGAGATTTTGATAATATTTTTCCCGAGTTGAACTTATTTCTTTATTAAGATTATATGTCAACCGGCGGACACGGTTTCTCAGCTTAGTATTGGCCGGATTTCTTTTGCATTTTTTGCGTAACCTATTCTTCAGTCGGATCTTATGTAACAAAGTACGAGTTATCCATGGCTTGAGAGTTAAAGATGATGGTCTTGGCAAGAAACAAATACTCGAATTGTTAATGTGAACCGTGAGTTTATTCATAAATAAATTATATGCCTTGGCAACGTCTGTTTCACCATAAACCGTTTCCCAGTTTTCCTCGCGAAGATATTCATTGAGAACGTTAAAATTTATTTTCCTGGTACCTGATGGGGTATATAAATTGGTAATACGCCTACTTACATTTATGTTTTGAAGTTGAATACCAGTCATGCAATGATCAGAGATTCCGAAATCAATATTTATACCCATATGTATGTTATCTTCCAAATTATTTAACCTACCATATACATGGTCTAAACAGGTTCCTGAATCTGGGCGGGTAGTCTCATGAATGAATGAAACTAGACCATGGTCCGCAAGAAGTGTAAGATAATTGTCTAATAAAACATTATGACTATGTAAGTCAAAATTAAAATCACCCATTATAACAGTATTTGCTGCTTTTTCTCTACTTAAAAAGAGAGAAAACTCCTCATGAAAGAGTTTAAAAGAAATTGAATGGAACCTATACAGGCAAATAAAAGTGTATTGAACATTGGATATTAGCATTGAAATTTTTATGACATCAGCGCTTGATAAGCTAACGCATGTCACTTCATACTTATAGATATCTCGCACAAAAACACCAACACCTCCGGCAGAATACGAGTCATTTGCATTAGCAGAAAAATTATAACCAGGTATATTATAATCGTTAATTTCGTAGGAAAAAATCCAAATTTCTGAAACAAATATTATATCGGGAAGTTTACCAAGGGATTCAAGGTTGCAAACCAAGGAGTCAAAATTCCGTCTTAGACTTCTTACATTTTGGTGAACAACAGTAAATATATTATCTTCAGAGGTTAATAAATTAGAGTCATTGATGACATTTGCGATGGGGCTGTTATCAATAAAAACGGATCTTGAGTTCATAATAAGTTAAAAGTAAAAGAAAAGAAAACAAAAATGTATAATAAAAGGTTCAATTTAAATTGAAATCAGCAAGATCGTCAAAAGTTCTTATAATAACAGCAGTATCGCTTTCATTTTTTTTCATTAGCAGTCTCGAATTTTTTAACCATAAGTATTTAAATCTTTTTTCTTTTTTACTTTGTTTGCAGCTGAAAAAAGAGCTCTAAAATAACTTGTAAAGCTATTGTTTATGTATATATTTTTATTTCGGTCATCAGAAAAAAGCGACGTATTTAACTTTTTCCTTGCAGTTCGTTTGGCCATCATGATTTTCTTTTTGCTTTCGAACGATTTAAATTTTACGCAGACAATCTTACTGTCATTGACATTTGATGATTGGGATCGCCGTGCACTGGCATGCTTAATGCTAATGTTTTCGATATCTAGGGTCTCTCTAGGTTGTCTCTCCAAGTCATGTTCTCATACATAGTATGCAGCTTCAACCGGGAAATGCGGTATGAGTTCAGGTATTCTACCGGCAGGAATAAAACGTGCAGAAGCTGATGCGATGACCTTGAGGAATGCACCCTCGGCTTGTCGGACATAGGTCGGGATGGGGAGAGCAGCATAATATTGATTTGTGCAGGTTGTGTAGCTTTCCCAGTTAGCTTTTTTGAAATTAATTAAAGTCCGCTTTTCAGAGGTGATAAAATTGGCAGGTCACGGTATTGCAGGGAGCATGGGCAGGTGACCAGATGCTATCTATTCGCGATTAATCCGTTACAACTAAGTTGCAGAATTCTGAAGTGCAACGGAAGGCAGTCGTCACTATGGGAATCAGAGATGCGTGAAGGCGCCTTGAAGGATATAGGCTTTGTCGAGTGTGCTGCCCGATTGCTACTGGGGTATCTGGTGTTGATGAGTTGGTACTTGTGTCATGAAAGCGCGGTGCAACGAATGCACCGGTCGGACGGTTGCCATTTCTAAGCCCAGAGCATCTATGAAGGTGGCATCAGACAAGGCATGAACTGCATTGGATCGATGTCGCAATCATACATATTATTTGCTGGCGTACGGAGCACATGGTGTGGAGGACTAGGAGTTGATGAGGAAGGGTGGGGCAGGAGTAAAAGCTGATGCTCGGCATTGCTACTGTCTATGTTACATAGATTTTAGTGATGGGTTGCAGCGGCCGCGTTAGCTATAGGTGCCGTTTGGAGCGAGAAACAGCGGTCAGTAGATGTGGCCTGCTGGGCAGCGTTGCTGCTAGAAAGTGGCGAAGGTACGCGTAGGGGTAAACAGAGGGACGTCCTTTGACGTGAACAGCAGGGAGCCACAAAGGTTTTGTAGAAATGCAACCATCTTTTACACGTCACGCACTAGCAAGAGTATTACCGTCTGAGATAAATCCTTTTCCGACATATGCAGCAGAACCACAAACTGGTATTATGCGTTTTCCACTAATTTACATTTACTTTGCTCTTGATTTTTAATACACGCCACTTTAAAAGAGAGAAATGTTTTTAGGGTTCCAGGAACATATCTTCAACAAAGTGGTAAATGCAATAAATGAAAAGCGCAAAGATAACTACTAAGAAATGCGAAAATATTAATTTAAAAATATTTAAGTACTTTTTAAAAATTGGAAAACGCATTGTGGAAAGGAATTCTCGTACTTGAAATGAGAATATTTGGCAAAAGTTGAAGATTTGGTATATTTTGTACTATTTCACAAACATTTCCGTCAGCAAAGCTAACGTTTGTATATCTTGGGAAGCACAAGAGTGTACTCTTTTCAGTGACATAAATATCTGTTCGAACAATAAACAGATGCAGAGTAATATCCCAGTAAATGTCTCCGCCTATGAAAAGGCGGTCCTAGGCGCTTTACTCCATATTTTGGTGATATTGTAACTCAAATATTCAGTATAGTAAAATGATGAACTACTTTGGAAGTAGTTATTCACAACAAAAACACTCGCGTTCCTCAATTATTGTAATTAAAATCAAACTGATTCATTATTCCTCAGCTTGCGCTGCTTATACTCCCGGTTACCTCGGTCGCCCATTTCTCCAAAGATCTAAAGTTTTCACAAACATTCTTCTCGAACAGCTGCTTATTTATTACTCAATTCTATATCTGCTTTTCACGTTCGTGTTCTAGTTATATGCATGTATATGTGTGAGTAATAACTTCCCGACCAGACAAACCTCTCGATCCAACCGCTGCTAGCCTCATCAAATAAACCACCCTTCTATTTCGTGGTTTCCCAATTTTTGGTATGCGTAGCCGACATCTCTGATCCGCTAAACCACTTTGTACGGAACTTCCCAGCTACACAGACATTTTTATGCAACACATTTCCGCCGGTGAGGGTTGTATAACACAACCAAATATTCCCCAGGAAACCATCTGAACTGTAGTTCCTGTCGTACCTGTCTTTCATCTTACTACTCATGATCCTATTTCCTTGGCTCAAATTATGTTGTTTTGACAATGGACTACATCGAAGAGCTTGACGGATTGACTGTGCATCATATGTATCGATTTGACGTTTCACAACAGAAGTGAGCCTCACTTGAAACCGCCCTTGCATTCTGTTGGGGAAGTTCTTTCTTTCGTTCGGATACGTACATTCAGGTTTGTCAATGCCACGGTTTTTCCCGCTGCGAGACTCGATTTTGATTTGTTTGTCCCATTCGTTCCAGCGATCGTTGCCCAGTCTACTGTCTTCGACTTTTACGGTCTTTGTCCACTCTTCTCCGCCAGCCCTCGCTTACTGCTGAACCGTTTCTCAAAGCCGAAGTTAAGGGCTCGTCCTTATTCTTATAGCCCATAATCCTTCTTTGCATGCCGATTTTCATGTCATGGTCAACTAAGAAGTCCACCCCCAATATGACTTCATCAACGTTCTCTGCCCCAAAGAATTTGTGTAGAACCACGACCTTCTCAATTAAGACTTCACATACGACTTCTCACTGAACTTGGTTATAATCGCCAGTGACCGTACGAAGTCTTCCTCCAAGTAATGGCTTTACTCTCCAGTTGACCAAATCAGATCGGATTAAGGATTGAGATGCACCCGTATCTACAGTCGGTAAACGCTCCTTGTCTCCTGGTATTCTAGTTGAGATGACATATCCGTTGAAATTTGTGACGATATTTTTGAAATACGTGGCTCCTGCGGATTATATTAGATCGGATTATTCCCCGTTGTATTCAGTCCACGGTTCTCCAACTCCTTTTTCATTTTCTGAATCTTCAATTCGCTTAAAAATTTACTTCCATTTCTTATCGCGTCCGAAACGAATTATATTTAAATGTTCAAGGTCCGCAAAACTTCTATGGTACGATAATCCTGGTTTAAATACACGAGAATATCTCGTTCGTAACCCAGGTCCTATCCATATATAACAAGTAAGGACGGGACTCTCTTCGGCTGTGCCGAAGACTTCATACCTTTCATGAATGGGGCTGAATAATAATTTATTCCCGCTCGTAATCTCCAAATAATCGGATGTATAAGTTAAGAAATATATAGTGAACAGATGTACATACCTAAACGATTTTTAAGGTAAATATAAAATAAAAAATGGGTAGATGTGAGGATGTAAAGTTTCACGTTACGACTACGAATCACGAATTTCAACAATATATGACGTAAACGTAAGTATTTGATGAAATCTGATGAAATTTGAAGCTTCTAGCCGTAAAAAGGGACAAAAATGACAGTTTCTATGGGGTATATAATATATATACCATCGCTCTCTATGATTTTTTCAGACAACAATATATGCTATATACGTATGCATTTGGTGAAGTTTAAAGCTTCTAGCTGTTAAAATGGGGCAGAAATTGCGAAAAGTTTCTAATCTGAACAATCGGTTGTATGAGATATATACTATATATACCACCGATCTCTATGATTTTTTCAGACAACAATATATGCTATATACGTAAGCATTTGGTGAAATTTTAAGCTTCTAGCTGTTAAAATTGGGCTGAACTTGCAAAAAAAAATATATATATACTATATATGGGGAAATCCGCCAAACTTTGGCTTTTTTTGGAGAAAACATGAAACATGGTATCACGCAAATATCTTTTTGTTAGAAACATTGAGGGGTATATTGGAGCTATAGTGCATCGCCGTTACTCGTCTTACATAATGCCTCAAAAAGATATAGTCAAAAGATCGAGCAAAATATATAAAAACTGAGGTCGCAATGTTAAATATACATTTATTTCATTTATTATATTATATTTATTATATCGAAATTTTAACAAAATATGGAGATATATGCAGCTGTTAGCTATGTAAAATTTTTTTGATAAACGAGACCCGGTTTTGTAGATATCGATAAAAATATAAAACCGAATAACCACCAAATATTTTTTACTGCGAAGTTTGCAACACATTTATTTTAACACCGTTCTACCGATTCTTTTGAAACTTTAAAAAGATATAGATATGTGACCGAAGTATGTTTAGGTAAAAAAGTTTTAATATCCGGGATCCGGTTTTGGAGATATTGATAACAATATAAACCCGGAAAACCTTAATTTTTTTTAATTATTTAAACACTTCTTAACCGATGGTGTTAAAATTTTAGCAGGATGTACATATCTATGTGGGGTATATTAAGGTAAAATTTTGTTGATACCCGAAACCCGGTTTTAGATATATCCGCAAAAATATGAAACCGGGCAACCGTCAAATATTTCGTACCCGAATGTTAATTTTTTCTCTATACCATCTTGGAATATTCACGCACGGAAAGTTATTTATGTTTGTACATGGGGCAAATATACAAAATTTTCGCCAAAAATTGGCAATCGTCAAAAAGTGTAGAAAAAAATTATTTTTTTTAAATATTTGTACCAAATGTGTGTTTCTTTTTATTTACTTTTAAATAAAACCTGGTTTAAAAAAAAATGTCTACACTTTTTGACGATTGCCATTTTTTGTCGGAAATTTCGTATATTTGCCCCATGTACAAACATGAATAACTTTCCTTGCGTGAATATTCCAAGATGAGGCAATTGATGGTATACCACTGTGGTGTAAAGAAAAAATTAACAAACGGGTATGAAGTGATAAAAGTAAAATTGTAGCTGTGCCCACAAAAAACATGCTCCTGAAACAAATTTACGCAACCAAGTGCTTTCACTTTTCTGCCTCTGCCTTTAAAACTGAAAGGGGCACATCGAATTTGAAGCCCCAGGTATTTTTAGTCCCTGATAGGCTATTATGGTGCATAATCCAAATTTCAATACTCAGTTGCCTCAGAAAGCTATAGGCAAACAGCTGTCAATATTGAAAATGACAAAAAAAAAGTATCGCTACTTTGATTGATGATAGTTTTGAGTATTGGAGGGGCCCATTAGTTTTGCCCATACTTTAAGAATCTCCGTCTCAAAAACAACATTCAGTTTAAATTCCATAGCTCATGTTGATACTATTTTCAATAGACAAATCAAAACAAACAATTTATACTTCAAACTTTGTATGTAAGTACATATGTATACATATTTGACATTTGTTGATCATCGGCGAATTCATGCTTGATGGATTAGTGCAGTCTCATTTGAGTATACACGCATAGATGTCGCTAATATTTCTTGCTTCTATGCTTCTTTTGTTTACACATTGTTTGTCTACTTTTATATGTATTTCTTCCAGAAGCATTCTCTTTTGCCAGTTTGTTTCTCTTGCTATTACTTTGGCATTATCAAAATCAAATTTGTGCCCAAAAGTAATGGCATGGTGAGCAAGAGCCCTTTTTTCTATGCGCTTATTCTCAACATCTTATCTATGTTGACCCAGTCGCTTATATAGTTGTTGTGATGTGGTGCCTATATAGCATCTTTTGCGCTGGCAGTCAACGCAGTCAATTTTGTGTACAATGTTCTTTTGTTTTTTTTTGTTGGGATGCTATCTTTCATTGTTTTGTATAGTTTCCCAACGTTGTTCCTGTTCTTGTAGGCAAATCTTATGTTCTTTGTGTACCCTTTGAATCTTCGAGTTATCTTCTGTGTTATGTTTGGGTAATATGATATCGAAAAGGTTTTTTGTCTGTCTGTTGTAGTTGATTGTTGTTATTGATTTGGATATTTGACGTATTAATGTTGTTGTTTGGGGCTTGATATCTATTTAGTAGCCTGTATATCAATTTCTTTGGGTAATCATTAGCTTCTAGAATTTCCACAACTATTTTTCTGTTTTTGCAGTGATAATTTGGATCACTGAGGTTATATATTCTGCTTATTAACCCTTTGGCGGTGCTGATTTTTTGTGACAGTGGGTGGATAGACATATAATTTAATATGCGGCCTGAAGATACTGGCTTGCGATACCAATCAGTATTAAATCTTCCGCCTTCAGTGTTCCTATAGATGGTCATATCCAGGAACGGTAGTATATTATTATGTTCCTGTTCATATGTGAACTCGATTCCATTTTCTATATCGTTGAAAATTCCAAATACCGATGGGAGCATGTCTTCTGGTATTACCAGAATTATTATAATAATAATAAATGTAAGGTGCGATAACCTCCGAAGAGATCTAAGGCCGAGCTTCTCTTCCAATTTGCGTCGTGCTCCTCTTGATTATCCCTACAAATTGGCCGGACGGGACCTACATGTTTTTATGCCGACTCCGAACGGCATCTGCAAGGCAGATGAGTTTTCACTGAGAGCTTTTCATGGCAGAAATACACCCGGAGCGCTTGCCAAACACTGCCGAGGGGCGACCCGCTTAGAAAATTTTTCTTCTAATTGAAAAACCTTATTTCTAAAATTTTGATGTTGCTTTGCCCGGGAGTTGAACCCAGGGCATACGGCGTGATAGGCGGAGCACGCTACCATCACACCACGGATGGTTATGTTAAAACCTAGTTGTTCATTTACTTTTTTAATGGCCCGTTGTAACACGTTATCCATTAGGATTTCTACTAAAATACAACTTATGGGTGAGCCCATAGGACAACCATGCTTTTGAGAATAGAATTTCCGGTCGAATTCTTTGTGCAAATGGATATCATTTCTATAAACTCGTTTTGCGACATATTAGTACATGTTTGTATGTCATTCCAGCGTTCGATAAGTACTCTTAGAATAGAATCTACCGACGCATTGTTGAACAAGCTTTTTACATCAAACGATACCTGTATCTGGCCTGGTTGGTGTGTCTTCAGTGACCACTGTCACAAAAAATCAGCACCGCCAAAGGGTTAATAAGCAGAATATATAACCTCAGTGATCCAAATTATCACTGCAAAAACAGAAAGATAATTGTGGAAATTCTAAAAGCTAATAATTACCCAAAGAAATTGATATACAGGCTACTAAATAGATATAAGCCCCAAACAACAACATTAATACGTCAAATATCCAAATCAATAACAACAATCAACAACAACAGACAGACAAAAAAACCTTTTCGATATCATACTACCCAAACATAACACAGAAGATAACTCGAAAATTCAAAGGGTACACAAACAACATGATATTTGCCTACAAGAACAAGAACAACGTTGGGAAACTATACAAAACAATGAAAGATAGCATCCCAACAAAAAAACAAAAGAACATTGTATACAAAATTGACTGCGTTGACTGCCAGCGCAAAAGATGCTATATAGGCACCACATCACAACAACTAGCTAAGCGACTGGGTCAACATAGCAAAGATGTTGAGAATAAGCACAAGAGAAAAGCGCTCTTGCTCACCATACCTTTACTTTTGGGCACAAATTTGATTTTGATAATGCCAAAGTAATAGCAAGAGAAACAAACTGGCAAAAGATAATGCTTCTGGAAGAAATACATATAAAAACAGACAAACAATGTGTAAACAAAAGAAGCATAGAAGCAAGATATATTAGCGACATCTATGCGTGTATACTCAAATGAGACTGCTATAACCCATCAAGCATGAATTCGCCGATGATCAACAAATGTCAAATGTGTATACATATGTACTTACATACAAAGTTTGAAGTATAAATAGTTTGTTTTGATTTGTCTATTGAAAATAGTAATTTTAAATTATAAAATAATTTGCGTATTTTTAATGAAGTGATAGAGTGACTATGTTTTATTCAAAAAACACGTATATACAGAGCAAAACTTGACGAAAAAGAACGCAGAGACTTATAAGTAAGAAATGTTGGTCAACTGAATGTCTATATATATATATATATATATATATATATATATATGCAATTTTAATAAGTATTTATAGAACTGTGAAACTAAATTAAGTTATTTTAATTTCTTTATAAATTGTACTAGGCCCTGAAGAAGACCACAATAAACGGTCGAAACGTCGGCAATTAAATAATAAAGGCGTTTTTCTAATTATTTCGACTGAAAACCCGAATATTGAAATTTATAATTAAATTCCATAGCGTTTCAGCGATGCCTCAAAATTTTATCGAAAAAATTCAAAAAAAAATCAAGGGTATGGCGTGAAAAAGTGTAAAAATCCACGGTTTTTACGTTTCGAAGCTCTGCAAAAACTTACTATCAGCTTTCTTGATTTTTAAAATCATCAGATCGGATAGTCAAAAGGTCAAACTTAATGTCCTTGTACTTTCTTCTGGCCTTAAGTTTTTTACCTGTGTGTAAAACCCGAGTATCCAAAAAAGTAAAAGTTTTGGGGATTTGCCCATATATATGTGACCCGGCCTATGAAAAGGTGACTTATGACTAAAAAAAAATAATGCGAAAAATTTGGAATAAAAAATCGCGCGATTTTCAATTTTTATAAAATATATGTAAATTATTTAAAAAATAAAAAGCGCCACAGGCGAAAATTTTAAATATTCCAAATTTTCTATTTTTTCGTAAAATAAATAAATGGAGTTGAATGAAAAAGGTCCATTTTCCTCGTTGGTACTATTTAAAAATTTTTCATTCGTTGGAACAATTCAAAGCATCTGGTAGCACCAAGCAAGCAGTGAATTAGCTAAAATGGCTGTATGCTTGTGTTCGCGGAAAGTAAACAAATAAATTATTAAATTTTACAATAATACGTAAATTTAAACAAATGAAAATAGTTGGTTGTGGCTTTATAAACATTATAATGTGTACTTATGTATACAATTCTTGTGAAAGTGTTCGTATGTAGATAAAACGTGATAGTTATACCATGGTAACTTTAACAACTAATTACTAGTAAATTGTTAATAACAATTAAAAATTACTCACTGATTCTCGTTGGGGAACTCCCTGAGAACCTATGTGCCAAATTTCAAAGTTCAAACCCAAGAATAAAACCAATTGTTTCGATCAACTCAGCGGTGAACTGCGTAAGCGAGGCCGATCCGAATCTCGCGGCCGAAGCAACAAATCATACAATAGGTCCAAATCTCGTGGTTCAATAAAGGATGGTATTTGCTATTTTCACCGAAAATTTGGAAAAGATGCGTACATCAAAAGGCTGCAAGTTCGTGGGAAAAGAGAGCGGGAGTCACTAGTGGCGGATTGCGACTCCTTAGCCTCTTCTAACCGCCTGTTCGTCACAGATTTGACCACAAATACACCATATCTCGTGGATTCCGGTTCAGATCTATCAGGTTTCCCATGTAAGCAGTTGAAATGCAAGCCTGAATCAGTAGAATACCAACTATATGCAGCGAATGGTTCACTAATAGAGACTTATGGGTGTATTACAATCTCCCTAAACTTAGGCTTGCTTCGCGAATTCACTTGGAGGTTTGTTACTGCTGACGTCACGCGACCCATCATTGGTGCCGATTTTTTAAGTTATTTTAATTTGTTAATCGACCTCAAAAGCAAAAAAACTATGCGACGGAGCCACTGGCCTGCACGCGAGCGTTAACTCTATACGCACAAGTGTTGAATGCATTAAAATCCTTTCCGAGGCAACATGAAATAACATAAGTTGCTTTAAAGCTACGCGAATATCGTACGTCCAGAAGGTGTCTCTTCCTTAAAGAAGCATTCCGCGGTGCACCACATAAAAACAACACCCGGTCCTCCCGTGACTTGTAAGGCGCGACGGTTAGCACCAAACAAATTAAAAATAACGCAAGACGAATTTCGAAAAATGGTGAAACTCGGTATAGCTCGACCTTCAAGCAGCCCATGGGCGCCACCATTGCATTTAGTCCCCAAGAAAACTGGTGACTGGCGACCCTGCGGCGATTATCGCCCACTTAATGCGCGTACAATCCCTAATAACTACCCAGTTAGGCTACTAGACGATTTTACAGCGACACTACACGGGAAAACAGTATTTTCCGTATTAGATCTGGTCCGTGCATTTAACCAGATACCGGTCGCCGATGACGATGTAGAGAAATTCACCCCATTCGGCTTATTCGAATTTCCATACATGACGTTTGGTCTTCGAAATGCCGCGCAGACGTTCCAGTGTTTTATTGACGAGGCGAAACGAGATTTACGATTCGTTTTCCTTACGTGGACGATCTGCTCGTCGCATCATAAGATGAAGAAGCACACCTTGACCAGACAGAGTTGAGGCCAGTGTTGTCACTCTACCACTATAGTGGTAGATCTACCACTATTTAGGCTAAAATCCGGATCTACCACTCCTACCACTTTTTTTTTAAAATCTACCACTTTTTATTTTCCTGCATTTGACTATGTTCTTTAAGTTGCTCACAATGACCTAAAATTAAGGTTTTTAAGTATGTTGAAAATTAAACGTAAAGCACACTCTGTATAAGTTTTTTGAAATTTTCACCAAAGAAATGTGTGATTTTTATAACACTTACGTACCTTCGAAAGAACTTATACAATTTTATGTAAAATTTAACTTTATTGATGGGAAATTCGTGCCAGGAACTTTGAGAATATCGCGTTCGTAACCCAGGTCGTATCCATATATAACAAGTAAGGACGGGACTCTCTTCGGCTGTGCCGAGGCTTCATACCTTTCATGAATGGGGCTGAATAATAATCTATTCCCGCTCGTAATCTCCAAATAATCGGATGTATAAGTTAAGAAATATATAGTGAACAGATGTACATACCTAAACGATTTTTAAGGTAAATATAAAATAAAAAATGGGTAGATGTGAGGATGTAAAGTTTCACGTTACGACTACGAATCACGAATTTCAACAATGTATGACGTAAACGTAAGTATTTGATGAAATTTGAAGCTTCTAGCCGTAAAAAGGGACAAAAATGACAGTTTCTATGGGGTATATAATATATATACCATCGCTCTCTATGATTTTTTCAGACAACAATATATGCTATATACGTATGCATTTGGTGAAATTTGAAGCTTCTAGCTGTTAAAATGGGGCAGAATTGAGAAAAGTTTCTAATCTGAACAATCGGTTGTATGAGATATATACTATATATACCACCGATCTCTATGATTTTTTCAGACAACAATATATGCTATATACGTAAGCATTTGGTGAAATTTTAAGCTTCTAGCTGTTAAAATTGGGCTGAACTTGCAAAAAAAAATATATATATATACTATATATGGGGAAATCCGCCAAACTTTGGCTTTTTTTGGAGAAAACATGAAACATGGTATCACGCAAATATCTTTTTGTTAAAAACATTGAGGGGTATATTGGAGCTATAGTGCATCGCCGTTACTCGTCTTACATAATGCCTCAAAAAGATATAGTCAAAAGATCGAGCAAAATATATAAAAACTGAGGTCGCAATGTTAAATATACATTTATTTCATTTATTATATTATATTTATTATATAGAAATTTTAACAAAATATGGAGATATATGCAGCTGTTAGCTATGTAAAATTTTTTTGATACACGAGACCCGGTTTTGTAGATATCGATAAAAATATAAAACCGAATAACCACCAAATATTTTTTACTGCGAAGTTTGCAACACATTTATTTTAACACCGTTCTACCGATTCTTTTGAAACTTTAAAAAGATATAGATATGTGAACGAAGTATGTTTAGGTAAAAAAGTTTTAATATCCGGGATCCGGTTTTGGAGATATTGATAACAATATAAACCCGGAAAACCTTAATTTTTTTAAATTATTTAAACACTTCTTAACCGATGGTGTTGAAATTTTAGCAGGATGTACATATCTATGTGGGGTATATTAAGGTAAAATTTTGTTGATACCCGAAACCCGGTTTTAGATATATCCGCAAAAATATGAAACCGGGCAACCGTCAAATATTTCGTACCCGAATGTTAATTTTTTCTCTATACCATCAATTGCCTCATCTTGGAATATTCACGCACGGAAAGTTATTCATGTTTGTACATGGGGCAAATATACAAAATTTTCGCCAAAAATTGGCAATCGTCAAAAAGTGTAGAAAAAAATTATTTTTTTTAAATATTTGTACCAAATGTGTGTTTCTTTTTATTTACTTTTAAATAAAACCTGGTTTAAAAAAAAATGTCTACACTTTTTGACGATTGCCATTTTTCGTCGGAAATTTCGTATATTTGCCCCATGTACAAACATGAATAACTTTCCTTGCGTGAATATTCCAAGATGAGGCAATTGATGGTATACCACTGTGGTGTAAAGAAAAAATTAACAAACGGGTATGAAGTGATAAAAGTAAAATTGTAGCTGTGCCCACAAAAAACATGCTCCTGAAAAAAATTTACGCAACCAAGTGCTTTCACTTTTCTGCCTCTGCCTTTAAAACTGAAAGGGGCACATCGAATTTGAAGCCCCAGGTATTTTTAGTCCCTGATAGGCTATTATGGTGCATAATCCAAATTTCAATACTCAGTTGCCTCAGAAAGCTATAGGCAAACAGCTGTCAATATTGAAAATGACAAAAAAAAAGTATCGCTACTTTGATTGATGATAGTTTTGAGTATTGGAGGGGCCCATTAGTTTTGCCCATACTTTAAGAATCTCCGTCTCAAAAACAACATTCAGTTTAAATTCCATAGCTCATGTTGATACTATTTTCAATAGACAAATCAAAACAAACAATTTATACTTCAAACTTTGTATGTAAGTACATATGTATACATATTTGACATTTGTTGATCATCGGCGAATTCATGCTTGATGGATTAGTGCAGTCTCATTTGAGTATACACGCATAGATGTCGCTAATATTTCTTGCTTCTATGCTTCTTTTGTTTACACATTGTTTGTCTACTTTTATATGTATTTCTTCCAGAAGCATTCTCTTTTGCCAGTTTGTTTCTCTTGCTATTACTTTGGCATTATCAAAATCAAATTTGTGCCCAAAAGTAATGGCATGGTGAGCAAGAGCCCTTTTTTCTATGCGCTTATTCTCAACATCTTATCTATGTTGACCCAGTCGCTTATATAGTTGTTGTGATGTGGTGCCTATATAGCATCTTTTGCGCTGGCAGTCAACGCAGTCAATTTTGTGTACAATGTTCTTTTGTTTTTTTTGTTGGGATGCTATCTTTCATTGTTTTGTATAGTTTCCCAACGTTGTTCCTGTTCTTGTAGGCAAATCTTATGTTCTTTGTGTACCCTTTGAATCTTCGAGTTATCTTCTGTGTTATGTTTGGGTAATATGATATCGAAAAGGTTTTTTGTCTGTCTGTTGTAGTTGATTGTTGTTATTGATTTGGATATTTGACGTATTAATGTTGTTGTTTGGGGCTTGATATCTATTTAGTAGCCTGTATATCAATTTCTTTGGGTAATCATTAGCTTCTAGAATTTCCACAACTATTTTTCTGTTTTTGCAGTGATAATTTGGATCACTGAGGTTATATATTCTGCTTATTAACCCTTTGGCGGTGCTGATTTTTTGTGACAGTGGGTGGATAGACATATAATTTAATATGCGGCCTGAAGATACTGGCTTGCGATACCAATCAGTATTAAATCTTCCGTCTTCAGTGTTCCTATAGATGGTCATATCCAGGAACGGTAGTATATTATTATGTTCCTGTTCATATGTGAACTCGATTCCATTTTCTATATCGTTGAAAATTCCAAATACCGATGGGAGCATGTCTTCTGGTATTACCAAGTATAAATCGTATACGTATTTTTTTATAATAATAAAAATAAAAATAAAATAAATGTAAGGCGCGATAACCTCCGAAGAGATCTAAGGCCGAGCTTCTCTTCCAATTTGCGTCGTGCTCCTCTTGAGTATCCCTACAAATTGGCCGGACGGGACCTACATGTTTTTATGCCGACTCCGAACGGCATCTGCAAGGCAGATGAGTACTCACTGAGAGCTTTTCATGGCAGAAATACACCGGGAGCGCTTGCCAAACACTGCCGAGGGGCGACCCCGCTTAGAAAATTTTTCTTCTAATTGAAAAACCTTATTTCTAAAATTTTGATGTTGCTTTGCCCGGGAGTTGAACCCAGGGCATACGGCGTGATAGGCGGAGCACACTACCATCACACCACGGATGGTTATGTTAAAACCTAGTTGTTCATTTACTTTTTTAATGGCCCGTTGTAACACGTTATCCATTAGGATTTCTACTAAAATACAACTTATGGGTGAGCCCATAGGACAACCATGCTTTTGAGAATAGAATTTCCGGTCGAATTCTTTGTGCAAATGGATATCATTTCTATAAACTCGTTTTGCGACATATTAGTACATGTTTGTATGTCATTCCAGCGTTCGATAAGTACTCTTAGAATAGAATCTACCGACGCATTGTTGAACAAGCTTTTTACATCAAACGATACCTGTATCTGGCCTGGTTGGTGTGTCTTCAGTGACCACTGTCACAAAAAATCAGCACCGCCAAAGGGTTAATAAGCAGAATATATAACCTCAGTGATCCAAATTATCACTGCAAAAACAGAAAGATAATTGTGGAAATTCTAAAAGCTAATAATTACCCAAAGAAATTGATATACAGGCTACTAAATAGATATAAGCCCCAAACAACAACATTAATACGTCAAATATCCAAATCAATAACAACAATCAACAACAACAGACAGACAAAAAAACCTTTTCGATATCATACTACCCAAACATAACACAGAAGATAACTCGAAAATTCAAAGGGTACACAAACAACATGAGATTTGCCTACAAGAACAGGAACAATGTTGGGCAACTATACAAAACAATGAAAGATAGCATCCCAACAAAAAAACAAAAGAACATTGTATACAAAATTGACTGCGTTGACTGCCAGCGCAAAAGATGCTATATAGGCACCACATCACAACAACTAGCTAAGCGACTGGGTCAACATAGCAAAGATGTTGAGAATAAGCACATAGAGAAAAGCGCTCTTGCTCACCATACCTTTACTTTTGGGCACAAATTTGATTTTGATAACGCCAAAGTAATAGCAAGAGAAACAAACTGGCAAAAGATAATGCTTCTGGAAGAAATACATATAAAAACAGACAAACAATGTGTAAACAAAAGAAGCATAGAAGCAAGATATATTAGCGACATCTATGCGTGTATACTCAAATGAGACTGCTATAACCCATCAAGCATGAATTCGCCGATGATCAACAAATGTCAAATGTGTATACATATGTACTTACATACAAAGTTTGAAGTATAAATAGTTTGTTTTGATTTGTCTATTGAAAATAGTAATTTTAAATTATAAAATAATTTGCGTATTTTTAATGAAGTGATAGGGTGACTATGTTTTATTCAAAAACACGTATATACAGAGCAAAACTTGACGAAAAAGAACGCAGAGACTTATAAGTAAGAAATGTTGGTCAACTGAATGTCTATATATATATATATATATATATATATATATATATATATATGCAATTTTAATAAGTATTTATAGAACTGTGAAACTAAATTAAGTTATTTTAATTTCTTTATAAATTGTACTAGGCCCTGAAGAAGACCACAATAAACGGTCGAAACGTCGGCAATTAAATAATAAAGGCGTTTTTCTAATTATTTCGACTGAAAACCCGAATACTGAAATTTATAATTAAATTCCATAGCGTTTCAGCGATGCCTCAAAATTTTATCAAAAAAATTCAAAAAAAAATCAAGGGTATGGCGTGAAAAAGTGTAAAAATCCACGGTTTTTACGTTTCGAAGCTCTGCAAAAACTTACTATCAGCTTTCTTGATTTTTAAAATCATCAGATCGGATAGTCAAAAGATCAAACTTAATGTCCTTGTACTTTCTTCTGGCCTTAAGTTTTTTACCTGTGTGTAAAACCCGAGTATCCAAAAAAGTAAAAGTTTTGGGGATTTGCCCATATATATGTGACCCGGCCTATGAAAAGGTGACTTATGACTAAAAAAAAATAATGCAAAAGAAAAACTAGTAAGGGGTAGACTATACATTGTGGGACCAGGGCAGGGGGTTGGATGTGGTGGGAGGTGGTGGGGGCGACTGCCCCTTTCTAAAAACACCACCCCCTCCCGCCGGAGGCTTATAGTTTGATAACAATTTAATATTAAAGTTACCAAAAAAATGCAAGAAAACGCAGTGAATTGAGCAAAGATGGTGCTACCAGACTTCAAAATATGTATCAATAAAAAACGACTCAATCTATTTTAATCGCGCCTTTTTTATTCCAGATTTTCTATCTTTTTATGAAGTAAACGTAATTTATTTTAAAAAATCGAATTTTTTAATTACAAATTTTCAATTTTTTTTAGGAAATAAACATAATTTATTATGCGCCGCAGGCGAAAATTTGGAATAAAAAATCGCGCGATTTTCAATTTTTATAAAATATATGTAAATTATTTAAAAAATAAAAAGCGCCACAGGCGAAAATTTGAAATATTCCAAATTTTCTATTTTTTCGTAAAATAAATAAATGGAGTTGAATGAAAAAGGTCCATTTTCCTCGTTGGTACTATTTAAAAATTTTTCATTCGTTGAAACAATTCAAAGCATCTGGTAGCACCAAGCAAGCAGTGAATTAGCTAAAATGGCTGTATGCTTGTGTTCGCGGAAAGTAAACAAATAAATTATTAAATTTTACAATAATACGTAAATTTAAACAAATGAAAATAGTTGGTTGTGGCTTTATAAACATTATAATGTGTACTTATGTATACAATTCTTGTGAAAGTGTTCGTATGTAGATAAAATGTGATAGTTATACCATGGTAACTTTAACAACTAATTACTAGTAAATTGTTAATAACAATTAAAAATTACTCACTGATTATCGTTGGGGAACTCCCTGAGAACCTATGTGCCAAATTTCAAAGTTCATACCCAAGAATAAAACCAATTGGTCCCTTAACGTATAGCCAACCCCTACTAAGAAACTGAAGAAATGCATTGTTTCTCTTTAACAGCTGTTTCTTTTTTGAGTCATAAGCCACCTTTTCAGAGGCCGGGTCACATATACTATATATACCACCATATATATACTATATATGTGGCAATTACATTCCCACTAATTCCCATATTCACCTTATAGTTAGTGAAGTAAATGTAAATACATATTTATAATTAACTCTCAATCTATGATGCATTTTGTTGTTGGACATAGTGGTTTGTGAGAACGAAGAACATAATAGGAATAGCAATAAGCTAACATACATACCATTTTAAGCAGTATGATATTATCTCGCGAAATGTTATATTAGTAAATTACAGTGCTTCTCAAAATCTGAGGAAGCAAAATTGCGCCAATTGCTAGACGGAGAGGCTATCGGCGACCGATCGCCATCCCAATTTCTACGCCATCTTAAAGCTCTTGCACCCAAAGTTAACGAAGCTGTTCTGAAAACAAAATGGCTGGCAAACTTGCCTAAGAAAACTCAAAAGTTTCTCGCCATTTCTCCCCAAGGGACACAACTGGACTCATTAGCCGAAACCGCTGACAAGTTGCACAAAATGTTTCAGGTAACACATACGGAGGCCATTACGTCATCCACAAATGCGATGCCGACGCAAGAGCTTGAGAAGCAAATAAGTGCTCATACCAAACGTTTCGATCAACTCAGCGGTGAACTGCGTAAGCGAGGCCGATCCGAATCTCGCGGCCGAAGCAACAAATCATACAATAGGTCCAAATCTCGTGGTTCAATAAAGGATGGTATTTGCTAATTTCACCGAAAATTTGGCAAAGATGCGTACATGTGTTCAAAAGGCTGCAAGTTCGTGGGAAAAGAGAGCGGGAGTCACTAGTGGCGGATTGCGACTCCTTAGCCTCTTCTAACCGCCTGTTCGTCACAGATTTGACCACAAATACACCATATCTCGTGGATTCCGGTTCAGATCTATCAGGTTTCCCATGTAAGCAGTTGAAATGCAAGCCTGAATCAGTAGGATACCAACTATATGCAGCGAATGGTTCACTAATAGAGACTTATGGGTGTATTACAATCTCCCTAAACTTAGGCTTGCGTCGCGAATTCACTTGGAGGTTTGTTACTGCTGACGTCACGCGACCCATCATTGGTGCCGATTTTTTAAGTTATTTTAATTTGTTAATCGACCTCAAAAGCAAAAAACTATGCGACGGAGCTACTGGCCTGCACGCGAGCGTTAACTCTATACGCACAAGTGTTGAATGCATTAAAATCCTTTCCGAAGGCAACATGAAATAACATAAGTTGCTTTAAAGCTACGCGCAGCCCATGGGCGCCACCATTGCATTTAGTCCCCAAGAAAACTGGTGACTGGCGACCCTGCGGCGATTATCGCCCACTTAATGCGCGTACAATCCTTAATAACTACCCAGTTAGGCTGCTAGACAACAGGGAAAACAGTATTTTCCGTATTAGATCTGGTCCGTGCATTTAACCAGATACCGGTCGCCGATGACGATGTAGAGAAATTCACCCAATTCGGCTTATTAGAATTTTCATACATGACGTTTGGTCTTCGAAATGCCGCGCAGACGTTCCAGTGTTTTATTGACGAGGCGACACGAGATTTACAATTCGTTTTTCCCTACGTGGACGATCTGCTCGTCGCATCACAAGATGAAGAAGCACACCTTGACCAGACAGAGTTGAGGCCAGTGTTGTCACTCTACCACTATAGTGGTAGATCTACCACTATTTAGGCTAAAATCCGGATCTACCACTCCTACCACTTTTTTTAAAAATCTACCACTTTTTATTTTCCTGCATTTGACTATGTTCTTTAAGTTGCTCACAATGACCTAAAATTAAGGTTTTTAAGTATGTTGAAAATTAAACGTAAAGCACACTCTGTATAAGTTTTTGAAATTTTCACCAAAGAAATGTGTGATTTTTATAACACTTACGTACCTTCGAAAGAACTTATACAATTTTATGTAAAATTTAACTTTATTGATGGGAAATTCGTGCCAAAAACTTTGTAAAAATCTGATTTTTCGACTGCTGAGTGGAATATCGTCGTATCTCTGCCGCCGTTTCGAAAACGCCCTATCCCAGAAAATTTTGGAATAACGCCCTATTTCAGAACTTGTTTCAAAAACGCTCTATCTCAGCTTAAATTTAATAAATTTGTGACATAAGCTGGGACGTTTATGAAAAACATTTTGGGCGTTCTTCAATCGAGTTCAGAGATAGGTCGTTTTTAAAGAAAAACTGAAATATGCAGACCAATTCTAAATATTCTCGCGGAATTTTGTTCTCGCGGACTTTTTTATTCCCGCGGAAAAATTCCTCCAATTCTTTTCTCCTAGGGAGAAGAATAATTGGGGAATAGGAATTTCGAATTTTCGAAGTCAGCTGTTTTGTCAATTGAAATTTCGTTGCGCATTTCTTATTTTGTTTAAAAAAATTTTAAAGTTTAATTATTGTTGCCAATTTGTTTGAAATTAAGAAATAAGGTATAAACAATGCACATTATTGCATTTCATGTGGTATTCACTGAAATGAGTAATGAATTGGTGCCACAGCAACATCAACAGAGGAGCATAAGAAGAAGACCGGCGGGATAACACAAATCCACCGGAGTTGCCTGCATTCATTCTGCAAAGCAATTTTCTGGCGGCCAAGTCGAGTTGAGTTCGCCTTTCGCCATATGCCAAAATCTATTTAAGCCTTCTTAAAAAATCCTTGCGCAATTTCTGGATGGCTGCATCAAATATGCGAAGAGCTCTTCCGTTGCTTATGATATACTTTTCGACTTAAAATAAAGAATATTGTGGTTGTTGTTGTTGTTGTATTAACAGTGAGAATATTGTGGTAGAATGTAAATACATATTTTAGCACAAATTTGTACAAATAAGTGTTCTTTCTTAAAATAACCAATTTCCTTTAACTATTTTGATGCATTCCCTTTAATTTAACTAGTGAAAAAACTCCTATGAAATGGCAGAGAAATCTCCCTCTCCCCTCTTTTCTCCCATAACTGGTTTTCGCTTTTTCAAACATTGTTCAGAATAGGAGGAAAGGGAGAAGTGAAAAAACTCACAAGGAATTTTTATTTAGAATACGAGGAATGGGAGAAGGGAAAAAACTCGCACGGAATTTTCGTTTAGAATTGGGCTGATGGTGTTTTTGAAAAACATTTTCGGATAGGGCATTCTCGAACTGGCAGCCGAGATACGAGTGATATTCCACTCAGCCGTCGATTGCAGTATCCGATGGATGCCTTCGATGTCAAGGATGTAAGTTGTAAGATTTAAAAAATAAATTGTTTTAATGCACAAGTCTATTTCATTAGATTTGGGTTATTGGTATTCGTTGGATACCATTGAAGTAATTTGTTATTTTAAGGTTTCTTAGTAGTATTATTATATGTTTGAACTATGTGTTATGAAAAATTGAATATTTGGAGACTGTAAATTAACTTTAGTCGTATCCACACATGGTTTGTTAAAGTTCTTGGTCGGTAGTTCGCATTTGATTATCAATTTCAGCTGTTAAGGTTTTTGTAGTAAAAAATTTTCAAAGATTAGTTCTTTGTTACTTATTCAAATAGTTTATTAAAAAAAAACCCCTAATAACTACCGACTATGAACTTCAGAATTAAAAACTAGGTGAGAGTCCCACTATTATTTAATTATATTTTTTATTTGATAAGGTCTAAAACCTATACAGTATACATGTACTCTTCATACAGATGTTTATATGTATGTTGTTAATGCACTTGAAGTTGTTATGTTCGTTTTAGTCGTTGAATAATAATACTTTGAAAAAAATTGGTTTTAATGTTTTTGAAAATTCTACCACTATTTTCAGGAGATCTACCACCCTTTTTTTTTGAAAATCTACCACTAAATAGATTTTAGAAGTGATAACACTGGTTGAGGCCATCACTAATTTGAAATTCCCAACTACAATAGCTGTTTTGCGTGGCTTCCTGGGAAGCATAAATTTTTACCGAAAATTCATTCGAAACGCGGCAGAAATTGTTGCTCCTTTGAACAAATTACTGGAAGGTCCAAAAGTAAAAGGTTCGATGCCGATAACAATAACAACGGAGCTGCAACTAGGTTACAATAACGTAAAACAAGCGTTAGCAAATGCAACATTACTGACACACCCGAATCCTGATGCACTCTGGGCCATATTCTGCGACGCATCAAACACAGCCATTGGCGCGGTACTCCAACAAGTTGTCAACGGAGAATGGCAGCCGCGAGCTTTCTTTAGCAGAAAACTACAGCCTTCGATACAAAAACGACGTACGATCGCGAGCTTCACGCGATTTACGAAGCTGTACGCCACTTCCGTCATATTTTCGAAGGTTAGCATGTTGCAATTTATACTGGCCACAAACCTCTGCTCCATGCTTTTCAACAGCGTACCGATAGAGCATCGCCATGGCAATTTCGTCGATTAGACTTCGTTGAGCAGTTCGCGAGTGATTTCAGACATATATCTGGCCGTGAGAATATCGTATCAGACACTCTGTCCCGAGTTGAAACAATTTCACCACCAATAACTACGCGTGAGCTAGTCAAAGCTCAGGAAAATGACCCCGATCTATGTGAACTCGTCGAAAACACTTCGTCGTCACTACATTGGCAAAATATTATATTCGAAGATTATCCGATCGAAGTTTATTGTGATGTTTCATCAGTAAACCACGTCCATACGTCCCAAAAGCGCTGAAAAAGAAAGTATTCGATGCGTTACACTCTCTTACACACCCCGGCACCAAGGCTTCGCAGAAGCTAGTAAGTAAATGCTACGTTTGGCCGTCAATCCGAAAAGATTGTCGTGAATGGGCAAAATCGTGCCTGCAATGCCAGCAAAATAAAATTCATCGGCACGTGACGTCACCATCGCCCCCTTCGAAATACCAACGAAAAGGTTCGAACATATACACATTGACTTAGTCACTCTGCCAACGTCTCGAGGATACAACAAATGTTTGACGATCATAGATAGATTCACTCGGTTCCCAGAAGCCGTACCATTAAAGAATGGAGATACAGACACAGCTGCATTCGCATTGATCACTAATTGGATTTCAAGATATGGCGTGCCTGTCAGAATAACATCTGACAGAGGACGTCAATTCACATCAACATTGTTTCAAACATTGATGAGGCTATTTGGCATTAAGCACTTGCGCACAACACCGTATCACCCCCAATCCAACGGTCTAGTAGAGCGGAAGATATAAAAACCACTCCAGCTGAACTCGTATACGGCGAACCGATTCGTCTGCCCGGCGAATTACTAGCTCCATGAAACAAGCATTCCAACGTCCAAACTTTGCTCATCCATTCAAAAAACCATTTCAACATGTTAGCTCCAACCGAGACATCGCGTTACGGGACCCGAACGGTTTTTTGTTACAAAGATCTCAATTCATGTTCTCACGTATTTGTTCGCAATGACCAAATTGGGCCATCTTTTTCATCGCCGTACGAAGGTCCGTTCGAAGTCATCACACGGCACGATAAATATTCCATAGTCCAACTATAAAAATCACAATACCGCGATTTCCATCGATCGGCTTTCGCCACTGAGGACACCTAAGCTAACACTGTTACATAATTTTTTTTTGCATTTTAATTTAACTAAATTTCATAAGAAGAGAAATAATATATTAAAAAATTCAATACAAAATTAAATTGTTCGCTTAGTTTACTGCTAACATGTAATTTTTTTTAGTTATTCTTAACGTACATTCAAACTGTGTATTTACATACATAAAAGTATGTCATTGCAAAATTTCGTATCACTTAAGTTTTTTTTTCTGTATTTAGTAAAAGCTTTAACATAATAACAAAAATTCATTTTACATAATATTTTTTTTTAAGAAGGGAAGTAATGTGGCAATTACATTTCCACTAATTCCCATATTCACCTCATAGTTAGTGAAGTAAATGTAAATACATATTTATAATTAACTCTCAATCTATGATGCATTTTATTGTTGCACATAGTGGTTTGCGAGAACGAAGAACATAATAGAAATAGCAATAAGCTAACTCATCTTTAGGTACATACCATTTTAAGCAGTATGATATTATCTCGCGACGGGTGCAGTGAAATGTTATATTAGTAAGTTAATATATTAATAAATACGCAATAAATATTATACCCAAGAACACAAATTGATTTAATGGAGTAATTTATTTATAAACGCTACATATATACCACCGATCTCTATGATTTTTTCGCACAACAATATATGCTATATACGTAAGCAATTGTGTGAAATTTTAAGCTTCTAGCTGTTAAAATGGGGCAGAAATTGCGCAAAGTTTCTCATCTGAACAATCGGTTGTATGAGATATATACTACATATACCACCGATCTCTATGATTTTTTCAAACAAAAATATATGCTATATATGTAAGCATTTGGTGAAATGTGAAGCTTCTAGCTGTTAAAATGGGGCTGAAATTGCGAAAAAATATATATACCGCCATAGATATACTATATATACCACCGATCTCTATGATTTTTTCAGACAACAATATATGCTATATACGTAAGCATTCTTTGAAATTTCAAGCGTCTAGCTCTTAAAATAGGGCAGTAATTACGAAAAGTTTCTTATCTGAACAATCGGTTGTGGGGGATATATACTATATATAGACCGATCTCATCCATTTTTTCAGACAACAATATGTGCAATATGCGAAAGTATATGGTGAAGTTTGAAGCTTCAATCTGATAAATTGAGGAAGATATGACAAAAATCCTCTTTTTCTGAAAAATTGGTTGTATGGAGGATATATGCCATAGTGGTCCGATCCGGTCGGTTCCGACAAATGTCTAATTGGGCACCTAAATACCCCCGCTCGCCAAAGTTTATCAAGATATCTCAAAAATTGAGGGACTAGTTTGCAAACAAACAGACAGACGGGCAGATGGACATGGCTAAATCAACTCAACTCTTCATCCAGATTATATTATACTTATTTCTATACTCTATTTTCCTTTAAGGACTTACAATTTTGAGATTCGTATAGGTATAAAAATGTATTTGTACGCTTTAATATTGTGGCGAATTTTAGCAGTTTCAAAACGTCACTATGCCGCCAAAGAAAAACAAGTGAAAACTCTTTGATGCCGCTAGTAAATAAATGCTACACAACCACAGGAAGACATATGCACGCACACACACACATAGAAGGCAACGATTCTTCGAAGAATATTTCACACACATAACCAGCAGCTAAGATCGAATAGATGTTTCACACACACTACGACCGAAGATAATATTTCCCACACATGCACACAGAAATAAATAGCGCATATGACCTTGCTAAACTACAAATAAACACCCTGCAAAAAATGCGATTAGTCTAGAATGAGTCCGGGATGAGTCGCAAAGGAGTATTCGACTAATGCCAGTTTTTATCTCTTTGTTTCCGTTGAACCCATTCCCTTTGTACCCATATGGGAATGAATGAATACTATTCCCCTTCTTATCAAAATGGTTAGTTTTCGTATGGTACGAGGATGTGTACATTTTAAACGCAATACTAAAACTTACAAAAGATTGTTTAATATATCTAAGTAAAAAAGTTATTTAGTCGCCAACTCATTCCAAAAGATATGGGTCGACGTTAATGGAACATATGATCCTAGATTCGGTAAAGAGCTCCGCGTTTTTTCTTAAATAGTTCTAATAAATCACCTGTAATATTTTTATTTTAATCATTTCGTTGCCATTTTTTTTTAAGGTTTCTTAAAATGGCCTGCATAGATTTCGAACTGACTAGCACCCAAGAGGGAATAGAGGGGATCAGCTATGCTCCAATGTAGACAAAAGAGATCAATCGAGGACCCCTCTCTTTAGGGATTAATCGCACGATTTTTTGCATAGCATATGTGTTAAAAATAGTAGCAGTGGCCTATGAAATGTTAAGTCATAGTTGTTTATACTTAAATAGCACTGGTTATTTAAATCGTATTGTTTTTGGAATAGTACGAAGTAACTGACAATACACAAAATCCAACATTATCAGTGATTTGCAACAGATGATTACATTTAGTAGCAATTTATCAGTCAATAAAACTACCGCTGTATGGCTAAATGGTTAGCGAAGCGTGCCTAAAGCTTACTGATGAAGGCTTAGCACCCTTCGAAATGGATCTATCTGCGCAGCTATGGCAGGTTGTTTGAACAATTTTCTACTTTCTATTCCAAAAACAAAATACAATTTTTCAATTATAGAAAAATGAAAAAAACAATAATTATCATTAAAAAAAATTATTGTTCTGGCCTTGAGCTCGAATGTAATCTTGAATCCTTTATCAATAGGCCGATAAAACAAAAACAATTGTTAACACGTAAAGACGGGCAGTCTTCGGCTGTGCCGAAGACTTCATACCTTTCATGAATGGGGCTGAACAATAATCTTATCCCATTCGTAATCTCCAAATAATCGGATGTATAAGATAAGAAATATATAGTGAACAGATGTACATACCTAAACGATTTTTAAGATAAATATAAAATAAAAAATGGCAAAAAACCCCCTTATCTGAACGATCGGTTGTATGGGATATATATTATATATAGCTCCGATCGAAATGATTTTTACAGGAAATCTTCTATGATATATTAGAATATATATCACCAAGTTTCACGTTTTTATATTGGAAACTAATGGAGAAATGGCCAAAAATCTTTCTATCTGAACGATCGGTTGTATGGAATAGGTATAAAACTATATACATATAGCTCCGATCAAAGTGAATTTTTCAGGAAATCTTCTATGATATATTAGAATAAATATCACCATGTTTAACGTTTTTATATTGGAAATTAAGGGAGATATGGCTACAAATCTTTCTATCTGAACCATCGGTTGTATGGGATATATATTATATATAGCTCCGATCGAAATGATTTTTTCATGAAATCTTCTATGATATATTAAAATAAATATCACCAAGGTTAACGTTTTTATAATGGAAATTAAGGGAGAAATTGCCAAAAATCTTTCTATCTGAACGATCGGTTGTATGGGATATATACTATATATAGCTCCGATCAAAGTGATTTTTGCAGGAAATCTTTTATGATATATTAAAATATATATCACCGAGTTTCACGTTTATACTTTCTAAATTAAGGGAGAAATGGCCAAAAATCGTTCTATCTGAACGATCGGTTGAATGGGATATAACTATATATAGCTTCGATCAAAGTGATTTTTTCAGAAAATCTTCTATGATTTATTAGAATATATATCACCGAGTTTCACGTTTATACTTTCTAAATTGCGGCAGGAATGACCAAAATCGTCTTATCTGAACGATCGGTTGTATGGGAGATATATGTTATAGCGGTCCGATCCTACCGGATCCGACAAATGTCTAATATAATACAAAAATACATCCTTGTGCCAAATTTCATTGAGATATCTCAAAATTTGAGGGACTAGTTTGCGTTCAAACAGACAGACGGACGGACGGATGGACAGACCGACATGGCTATATCAACTCAGTTCGGCGCCCTGATCAATTCGGTATACATAATGGTGAGTCTATCTTCTATATTTCTCAACGTTACAAACATCGGACCAAAGTTAATATACCATTGCATGTTCATGAAAGGTATAATAAACCAAGAGCACATGGGAATGTCACACAAAGTAATCGACAATCAACAAATCCAGCATTATCAGTGAATTGCAACAGATGGTGCAAAGCTGATTAAATATAGTTGGTAAAGAGGAATAGAAGTAGCAATCTATCAGTCAAACAAAACACCGCTGTATAGCTAAATGGTTAGCGCAGTGTGCCTAAAGCGTACTGATGATTTAGGCTTAGCACCCTTCGAAATGGATCTATATGCACAGCTATGGCAGGTTGTCTGAATATTTTTCTACTTACAATTCCAAAAAACATGTACCATGCAACGTTTTGTAGTAAGCACAGTGTATGCAAAAAGTAAGGAGCGGGTGTACGTCTTTAAATCCGGCTTTTGCTCGTCGGCTAACGGGGTGGAGTTCTTGCTCCTACCTTTCGCTGTCAGCTCACACTACAGCATAATTATTTTATTTAACGTGCCAAGAAAAAGAGATACCTAAAGGAAAGCGGATACCTACAGTGGCTTACAAGTCTTGATGTCGCATTGGTTTCAGTACGGGGCATGTTGCATGGTGTTGTTGCAACAATCGCCCTCCCTACCATGATTTCCGTTGTCTCCAACTAAAACAAAACTAACCTGGAAATCCCTAACACTTACCATACTTATCTAATATAAGGCCAAGGAATCAGAAAAAAAAGTTTAGCAAGTCATTTTGAAATTGACAATATTTATTAAATAAACCAAAAACTTAAATTCAACCATAATTAATCCTAAGTGAAAGGCTTTGCTATTTTAAAATAAAAGCTTACTAGTATCGCCTGTGGTCGAAATTCGACCAACGTGTATTTTTTCAACTCAGTCTATGCATCAAGTGTTGGAAATATAGCAGACTGGTCTAACTTACTTAACTTTTTCTGTAAAATTTTGAATTTTATCTAAGACTTTGTACTTTTTGATTGTATTTTCTTAACTTTTCACATGTAATTATAACGTTTTGGTATGGAGCTCCTTAAACAAAAATATAAAAATTATGTAACATCAAATGAAATTGACATAGAATTATGGTGAAATTACTTGAAACTAAGTGAAGTGAACAAACAGTGCCATATAAAAACGCAATAAGTGCACTTAGACTTTTTTCCGGGTTTTAATGTGATCATTGTGGAAATATGAAGATTCTAATCTTCGGATAGAGCACTTACATAATTTGTCGAAAGATGGCGCGCTTTTGTGCAAGAAAGTAAATATCGATATTTGGAGAGATTGTTGGATTTACAAAAAACTTTTTCTATTAATTATAAACAAATAGAGTAATATTTGTTAACAAAAATAGGCCTATACACTGCGGCTGATCTATACGAATCGATTCATATCACTTTTATATGATTTTACGTATGCTAACTATGCGAAACCGCCTGTAAATTGTTTGTATGGAAATTTTGTTAGCGTATTAATATATAGATAGTGGGTAATATACTGCCTACACAATACGGCCGCCATGATGCCGGTTGCCGTTATGCCCTAAAATCAAAAACGTTTTTGGGACACATTTTTGGGCAAATTTGCCATTAATTGTTATAAATAAATTAGTTAGTTTCAACAAAAGTTAACTCATTATTTGCGATTTCATGTTTTTTTGAAAACAACTAAAATAAAAAACAAAGAATCTGTGAAATAAAGACTTAATGTATTTACGTGTAAGTGAAATTTGCCACAAAAAATGGGCCGGTCAAAAATTAATTCTATTTAAGATTTTTTGGTACGCTACAAATTATTTTGGAACAATTATTTAGGATTTTGGTAGAGGCTATTATAGGTAAGTGGCAACAATGGGAAACCGTGTTTTAATCTTTCACCGCGTACGCTTATGTAGGTTTGTGTCTTAGAGCACTTACGTAATTTGTCCAAAGATGGCGCGCTTTTGTGCAAGAAAGTAAATATCCATATTTGGAGAGATTGTTGGATTTACAAAAAACTTTTTCTATTAATTATAAACAAATAGAGTAATATTTGTTAACAAAAATAGGCCTATGCACTGCGGATGATCTATACGAATCGATTCATATCACTTTTATATGATTTTACGTATGCTAACTATGCGAAACCGCCTGTCAATTGTATGTATGGAAATTTTGTTAGCGTATTAATATATAGATAGTGGGTAATATACTGCCTATGCAATACGGCTGCTATGATACCGGTTGCCGTTTTGACCTAAAATCAAAAATGTTTTTGAGACCTTTTTTTGTTTCGTTTAATATACAACGTGAAACTTTCCGATTTAGTCAAGTTGCATTTAAATAATAATAAACCAATTTGACATAAGAGAATATATAATAAAATAAAATAAGAAATAAAATAAATTAGCATAAAAGGCAATATAAAAAATTTGATGTTATATTTTTGTAACTTTTTTTTTGTTCGTTTTTTGTTGTTTAATACGTACTTTATCTAAAATGAGGATTAAATCTGCAAATGCAAAAACATTTTGAGGCAAATTTGCCATTAATTGTTATAAATAAATTAGTTGGTTTCAGCAAAAGTTAACTCATTATTTGCGATTTCATGTTTTTTTGTAAACAACTAAAATAAAAAACAAAGAATCTGTTAAATAAAGACTTATGTATTTACGTGTAAGTGAAATTTGCCACAAAAATGGGCAGGTCAGAAATTAATTCCATTTAAGATTTTTTGGTACGCTACAAATTATTTTGGAACAATTATTTAGGATTTTGGTAGAGGCTATTATAGGTAAGTGGCTACAATGGGAAACCATGTTTTAAATTTTCACCGTGTAGCGCGTACGCTTATGCAGGTTTGTGTCTTAGAGCACTTACATAATTTGTACAAAGATGGCGCGCTTTTGTGCAAGAAAGTAAATATCCAAATTTGGAGAGATTGTTGGATTTACAAAAAACTTTTTCTATTAATTATAAACAAATAGAGTAATATTTGTTAACAAAAATAGGCCTATGCACTGCGACTGATCTATACGAATCGATTCATATCACTTTTATATGATTTTACGTATGCTAACTATGCGAAACCGCCTGTCAATTGTTTGTATGGAAATTTTGTTAGCGCAATATATAGATGTTGCAACTATTATTCCAAATTGCTGCGTCCTTGGTTTTTTGAGATGCGTTAGCGATATCTCCGAAACCTGTGGACCAAAAAAAAATTTTTTTTCTCATATGAAAAACTACAAACGATTTAAAACGTATTTCATAAAGAAAAAACCCATATTTGCTTAAATTGCTTGGTTTCCGCCCAATGTATTATATTTTCGGAGTAACTATATAAACTACAAAATAATTAGTTTCACTACAATCAGTTTCATCGTTTGTAGTTATATGAAAAGTACTTTTAGTGCTTCCGAATTGCTGCGTTCTTGGTTTTTTTGAGATGCGTTGGCGATATCTCCGAAACCTGTGGAGCAAAAAAAAATTTTTTTTTCGTATGAAAAACTACAAACGATTTAAAACGTATTTCAAAAAGAAAAAACCCAAATTTGCTGAAATTGCTTGGTTTCCGCACAATGTATTATATTTTCGGAGTAACTATAAAAACTACAAAAAAATTAATTTCACTACAACCAATTTCATCGTTTGTAGTTATAGGAAAAGTACTTTTAGTGCTTCCAAATTGCTGCGTTCTTGGTTTTTTTGAGATGCGTTAGCGATATCTCCGAAACCTGTGGACAAAACAAAAAAAATTTTTTTTCATATGAAAAACTATAAACGATTTAAAACGTATTTCACCCCAAATTTGCTTAAAGTGCTTGGTCTATCACTGCGGCTGATCTATACGAATCGATTCATATCACTTTTATATGATTTTACGTATGCTAACTATGCGAAACCGCCTCTCAATGTTTGTATGAAAATTTTGTTAGCGTATTAATATATAGATGTTGCAACTATTATTCCAAATTGCTGCGTCCTTGGTTTTTTTGAGATGCGTTAGCGATATCTCCGAAACCTGTGGACCAAAAAAAAATTTTTTTTCTCATATGAAAAACTACAAACGATTTAAAACGTATTTCATAAACAAAAAACCCATATTTGCTTAAATTGCTTGGTTTCCGCCAATGTATTATATTTTCGGAGTAACTATAAAAACTACAAAAAAATTAATTTCACTACAATCAGTTTCATCGTTTGTAGTTATATGAAAAGTACTTTTAGTGCTTCCAAATTGCTGCGTTCTTGGTTTTTTTGAGATGCGTTGGCGATATCTCCGAAACCTGTGGACCAAAAAAAATTTTTTTTTCGTATGAAAAACTACAAACGATTTAAAACGTATTTCAAAAAGAAAAAACCCAAATTTGCTGAAATTGCTTGGTTTCCGCACAATGTATTATATTTTCGGAGTAACTATAAAAACTACAAAAAAATTAATTTCACTACAACCAATTTCATCGTTTGTAGTTATAGGAAAAGTACTTTTAGTGCTTCCAAATTGCTGCGTTCTTGGTTTTTTTGAGATGCGTTAGCGATATCTCCGAAACCTGTGGACCAAAAAAAAATTTTTTTTCATATGAAAAACTACAAACGATTTAAAACGTATTTCAAAAAAAAACCCAAATTTGCTTAAAGTGCTTGGTTTCCGCACAATGTATTATATTTTCGGAGTAACTATAAGAACTACAAAAAAATCAATTTCACTGCAATCAATTTCATCGTTTGTAGTTATATGAAAAGTACTTTTAGTGCTTCCAAATTGCTGCGTCCTTGGTTTTTTGAGATGCGTTAGCGATATTTCCGAAACCTGTGGACCAAAAAAAAATTGTTTTTTCGTATGAAAAACTACAAACGATTTAAAACGTATTTCAAAAAAAAACCCAAATTTGCTTAAATTGCTTGGTTTCCGCACAATGTATTATATTTTCGGAGTAACTATAAAAACTACAAAAAAAATTAATTTCACTAAATCAATTTCATCGTTTGTAGTTATAGGAAAAGTACTTTTAGTGCTTCCAAATTGCTGCATTCTTGGTTTTTTTGAGATGCGTTAGCGATATCTCCGAAACCTGTACCCAAAAAAAATTTTTTTTTCGTATAAGAAACTACAAACGATTTAAAACGTATTTCAAAAAGAAAAAACCCAAATTTGCTAAATTGCTTGGTTTCCGCACATGTATTATATTTTCGGAGTAACTATAAAAACTACAAAAAAATGAATTTCACTACAATCAATTTCATCGTTTGTAGTTATAGGAAAAGTACTTTTAGTGCTTCCAAATTGCTGCATTCTTGGTTTTTTTGAGATGCGTTAGCAATATCTCCGAAACCTGTGGACCAAAAAAAATTTTTTTTCGTATGAAAAACTACAAACGATTTAAAACGTATTTCAAAAAGAAAAAACCCAAATTTGCTAAATTGCTTGGTTTCCGCACAATGTATTATATTTTCGGAGTAACTATAAAAACTACAAAAAAATTAATTTCACTACAATCAATTTCATCGTTTGTAGTTATAGGAAAAGTACTTTTAGTGCTTCCAAACTGCTGCGATCTTGGTTTTTTGAGATGCGTTAGCGATATCTCCGAAACCTGTGGAGCAAAAAAAAGTGTATTCATATGAAAAACTACAAACGATTTAAAACGTATTTCAAAAAGAAAAAACCCAAATTTGTGTGAGGACCAAATAAATCCTCATTAATTTGGCCCACACAAAACGACCCCACAACATATTTGACACGACATTAACACAACAAGTGGCCACAAAAAGCTCTAGCAACACGATCAACCAACAAGTCTCAGCAACACAACGAGCGGTCGCAACATTTAACAGCAACACGGCCAACCAACAAATCTCAGCACACAACGAGCGCTCGCAACATTCAACAGCAATACGGTGACCATGGCAACGCAACCATTTGAGCTAGCAACACCAAACACAACAGCCATAAAAGGAGCGACACAGCAGCACAGCAGTCAGTCAGCACGGAGCTGTGGTCGTGACCAGAGCTACTAGCGAAGTATATCCCTATTGCAGTTGACCTTATCTATGCAATAGGAATCCACTTCATAGGAGCGAATCGTGGAATGGTGATTGCGGTTGACCTTCTCTACGCATCACCCCCAGAGACCAAAGGCCCCGCCACAGTAACGCGCAACCGCGACAGGTGACACCCGCTCACCTCCGTCAGTAGAAGTACGCCGGCAGAGGCCGCAACAGAGCGACAACGCACGTAAACCAGCGCAGAGCGCGGCAGCAAAGCGCAGCAGAGGTCTGCCGACGCACAACGTAACCAGGGTAAGCCAGCGCGAACCGCGGCAGCAGAGGTACGCCGACAGAGGTCACGTCAACGCGGCGACGCATAGCGCAGCCAGGGTAAGCCAGCGCCAAGCGCGGCGGCAGAGCGCAGCAGAGGTACACCGACAGAGTAGTACGAGTAAGCGCCGACGTAGGGCGCGACAGAGCATCGCCTCAGCAATACAAGTAAACGCCGACGTAGGGCGCGACAGAGTATCGCCCAGCAAATACGAGTAGACGCCGACGCAAGGCGTGGCAGAGAATCACCCAGCAACCAGCAATACAAATAGACGCCGACGCACGGCGCAGCAGAGTAATACAAGTAAACGCCGACGTAAGGCGCGTCAAGGCACCGACGCCACATACTAACGGGATCCGTCTAACGGAACACGGCCGGACCGCTAAGGCCCGCCACCGCAATCAAGGATACCGCAAGATAATCCAAGTGAAATTGAAAATGAAGTATACAAACACGTTTTATTTTATAGAATTTAGAACCAATAAAGAGAGTGAAGTTTTTTTATATTAAATCGATTTGCAAGGCGCCCCTTTAATACAAATTTATTGTAAACGAACCCTGGGCACGGCGAGTATACCCCAGCAAATATCAAAGAAGCAACGGGGCACGAAAAAGCACCGTTACATTTGCTTAAATTGCTTGGTTTCCGCACAATGTATTATATTTTCGGAGTAACTATAAGAACTACAAAAAAATTAATTTCACTCCAATCAATTTCATCGTTTCTAGTTATAGGAAAAGTACTTTTAGTGCTTCCATACTGCTGCGTTCTTGGTTTTTTTTAGATGCGTTAGCGATATCTCCGAAACCTGTGGACCAAAAAAAAATTTTTTTTTCGTATGAAAAACTGCAAACGATTTAAAACGTATTTCAAAAATAAAAAACCCAAATTTGCTTAAATTTGCTTAGCTGTTGTAAAGGCATGACGTAGCTGAATGCGTTTGTAACCATTTCAGCTATCGTAGGGTTCGACTCCCACTCCCGGGAGAAAAGGCTTTGAAGAGATTTACAAGGTATAATCGAAACGGCTGTCGCCTTGTCCGTCCTGATGTCACGTTGTTTAAATTTTTTCCAAGTTATTAAATAAATTATAAAATTAAAAATTGCTTGAAATAAATGTTTTTCATACATTTAAAGCAATACGGGCAATCCCCGATTAACTCATACAAACAGACAACATTTGGTTAAATCGTTGTAGTTCTATAAATAGAACATAAACAGCAACAAAACCTTACAAGCATGCATAACTTCAACACATAATTACATACGAAGTATGTGATGTGTAGAAGATAATATATGCGAACGAAGGCAATTGGGAAAAACTTTACAACACTAAGGCAGACGTAGCTGAATGCGTTTGTAACCATTTCAACTATCGTAGGAGTGCGGGTTCGACTCCCACTCCCGGGAGAAAAGGCTTTGAAGAGATTTACAAAGTATAATCGAAACAGCTGTCGCCTTGTCCGTCCTGATGTCACGTTGTTTAAATTTTTCCCAAATTATTAAATAAATTTCTCATTGGACATTTACGGAAATTGTCAAACCCCGTGCGTTACTATGGGGTTCTGCTTGGTGGACAACCAGTTCCCGAAATGGATCTATAATACGAGCTTTGGCAGTTGTCTAAATTTTTTCTCTCTTCTATTATAATTTTAATTTTTTTCAATTAAGCATGTATCGTACCAATAATAATGATAAAATAATTATTGTTAGGGCTTGAGCTCGATTCCAACCCGCGATCTTATAAATCAGTGGGCCAACATAACAACAAAAATTGTAAATTCATCCCAGAGCACGGGGAAAAAGTGTCAATAAATATGACACTATGGCATCATTGCAATGAAAGAAGTCCAATTTTCGCATCCATTCTGCAACAGATGTCGCATCGCTGTGAATATTAATTGGCAAAAAACAGGATAGAAGTAGAAATAACGAAACCTGTGGACCAAAAAAAATTTTTTTTCGTATGAAAAACTACAAACGATTTAAAACATATTTCAAAAAGAAAAAAAAACAAATTTACTTAAATTGCTTGGTTTCCGCACAATATATTATATTTTCGGAGTATCTATAAATACTACAAACAAATTAATTTCACTACAATCAATCTCATCGTTTGTGGTTATAGGAAAAGTACTTTTAGTGCTTCCAAATTGCTGCGTTCTTGGTTTTTTTTGAGATGCGTTAGCGATATCTCCGAAACCTGTGGACCAAAAAAAAATTTTTTTTTCGTATGAAAAACTGCAAACGATTTAAAACGTATTTCAAAAATAAAAAACCCAAATTTGCTTAAATTTGCTTAGCTGTTGTAAAGGCATGACGTAGCTGAATGCGTTTGTAACCATTTCAGCTATCGTAGGAGTGCGGGTTCGACTCCCACTCCCGGGAGAAAAGGCTTTGAAGAGATTTACAAGGTATAATCGAAACGGCTGTCGCCTTGTCCGTCCTGATGTCACGTTGTTTAAATTTTTTCCAAATTATTAAATAAATTATAAAATTAAAAATTGCTTGAAATAAATGTTTTTCATACATTTAAAGCAATACGGGCAATCCCCGCTTAACTCATACAAACAGACAACATTTGGTTAATACGTTGTAGTTCTATAAATAGAACATAAACAGCAACAAAACCTTACAAGCATGCATAACTTCAACACATAATTACATACGAAGTATGTGATGTGTAGAAGATAATATATGCGAACGAAGGCAATTGGAAAAAACTTTACAACAACTAAGGCATGCCGTAGCTGAATGCGTTTGTAACCATTTCAACTATCGTAGGAGTGCGGGTTCGACTCCCACTCCCGGGAGAAAAGGCTTTGAAGAGATTTACAAGGTATAATCGAAACAGCTGTCACCTTGTCCGTCCTGATGTCACGTTGTTTAAATTTTTCCCAAATTATTAAATAAATTTCTCATTGGACATTTACGGAAATTGTTAAACCCCGTGCGTTACTATGGGGTTCTGCTTGGTGGAAAGCCAGTTCCCGAAATGGATCTATAATACGAGCTTTGGCAGCTGTTTAAAATTTTTTAAATTTTAATTTTATTTCAATTAAGCAAAAAAAAATGTATCGTACCAATAATAATGATAAAATAATTATTGTTAGGGCTTGAGCTCGATTCGAATCCCGCGATCTTATAAATCAGTGGGCCAACATAACAACAAAAAATGTAAATACATCCCAGAGCACGGGGAAAAAGTGTCAATAAATATGACACTATGGCATCATTGCCATGCAAGAAGTCCAATTTTCACATCCATTCTGCAACAGATGTCGCATCGCTGTGAATATCAATTGGCAAAAAACAGGAAAGAAGTAGAAATAATGAAGACAAACAAACAACCGCTGTTATAGTTGAATGGTTATAGCAGCGGTGCCTAAACGTTGCCGATGAAGGAATTTAGCAGTTCCCGTAATGGGTCTATACAACGAGCTTTGGCAGTTGTCAAAATTTTTGTTTCTTCTATTCTAATTTAAAATTTTGGCAATTAAGAAAAAAATGTATCATAACAATAATAATGATAAAATAATAATTTTTAGGCCTTGAGCCCGATTCGAACCCGCGATCTAACAAATCAGTAGGCCGATATAACAACAAAAATTGTTAATACATCCCAGAGCACGGGGAAAAAAATGTCAATAAAATATGACACTATGGCAGCATTGCCATCAAACAAGTCCAATTTTCACATCCATTCTGCAACAGATGTCGCAGTGTTGTGAATATCAATTGGTACGAACCAGAATAGAAGTAGGATTAATGAAGACAAACAAAAAACCGCTGTGATGGCTGAATGGTTATAGCAGCGGCGCCTAAACGTTGCCGATGAAGGAATTTAGCAGTTCCCGAAATGGATCTATACATCTTTGGCAGTTGTCTAAAATTTTTTCTTTCTTCTATTCTAATTTAAAAAATTTTTTCAATTAAGAAAAAATTTATCATAACAATAGTAATGATACAAAATTATTGTTAGGCCTTGAGCTCGATTCGAACCCGCGATCTTACAAATCAGTAGGCCGATATAACAACAAAAATTGTGCTTGGTTTCCGCACAGTGTATTATATTTTCGGAGTAACTATAAGAACTACAAAAAAATGAATTTCACTGCAATCAATTTCATCGTTTGTAGTTATATGAAAAGTACTTTTAGTGCTTCCAAATTGCTGCGTTCTTGGTTTTTTTGAGATGCGTTAGCGATATCTCCGAAACCTGTGGACCAAAAAAATTTTTTTTTGCATATGAAAAACTACAAACGATTTAAAACGTATTTCAAAAAGAAAAAACCTAAATTTGATTAAATTTCTTGGTTTCCGCACAATGTATTATATTTTCGGAGTAACTATAAAACTACAAAAAAATGAATTTCACTGCAATCAATTTCATCGTTTGTAGTTATAGGAAAAGTACTTTAAGTGCTTCCAAACTGCTGCGTTCTTGGTTTTTTTGAGATGCGTTAGCGATATCTCCCAAACCTGTGGACCAAACAAAATTTTTTTTCGTATGAAAAACTACAAACGATTTAAAACGTATTTCAAAAAGAAAAAACCAAATTTACTTAAGTTGCTTGGTTTCCGCACAATGTATTATATTTTCGGAGTATCTATAAATACTACAAAAAAATAATTTCACTCCAATCAATTTCATCGTTTGTGGTTATAGGAAAAGTACTTTTAGTGCTTCCAAATTGCTGCGTTCTTGGTTTTTTTGAGATGCGTTAGCGATATCTCCGAAACCTGTGGAGCAAAAAAAAATTGTTTTTGCGTCATGAAAAACTACAAACGACTTAAAAGCGTACACAATGTATTATATTTTCGGAGTATCTTATAAAAATTACAAAAAAATTATATTTCACTCCAATCAATTTCATCGTTTGTGGTTATAGGAAAAGTACTTTTAGTGCTTCCAAATTGCTGCGTTCTTGGTTTTTTTGAGATGCGTTAGCGATATCTCCGAAACCTGTGGACCAAAAAAAATTTTTTTCATATGAAAAACTACAAACGATTTAAAACGTATTTCAAAAAGAAAAAAACCAAATTTACTTAAATTGCTTGGTTTCCGCACAATGTATTATATTTTCGGAGTATCTATAAATACTAAAAAAAATTAATTTCACTACAATCAATTTCATCGTTTGTGGTTACAGGAAAAGTACTTTTAGTGCTTCCAAATTGCTGCGTTCTTGGTTTTTTTGAGACGCGTTAGCGATATCTCCGAAACCTGTGGACCAAAAAAATTTTTTTTCGTATGAAAAACTACAAACGATTTAAAACGTATTTCAAAAAGAAAAAAAACCCAAATTTCTTAAATTGCTTGGTTTCCGCACAATGTATTATATTTTCGGAGTAACTATAAAACTACACAAATAAATACTACAAAAATGAATTTCACTACAATCAATTTCATCGTTTGTAGTTATAGGAAAAGTACTTTTAGTGCTTCCAAATTGCTGCGTTCTTGGTTTTTTTGAGATGCGTTAGCGATATCTCCGAAACCTGTGGACCAAAAAAAATTTTTTTTCGTATGAAAAACTACAAACGATTTAAAACGTATTTCAAAAAGAAAAAACCAAAATTTGCTTAAATTGCTTGGTTTCCGCACAATGTATTATATTTTCGGAGTAACTATAAGAACTACAAAAAAATTAATTTCACTCCAATCAATTTCATCGTTTGTAGTTATAGGAAAAGTACTTTTAGTGCTTCCATACTGCTGCGTTCTTGGTTTTTTTTGAGATGCGTTAGCGATATCTCCGAAACCTGTGGACCAAAAAAAATTTTTTTTTCGTATGAAAAACTGCAAACGATTTAAAACGTATTTCAAAAATAAAAAAACCCAAATTTGCTTAAATTTGCTTAGCTGTTGTAAAGGCATGACGTAGCTGAATGCGTTTGTAACCATTTCAGCTATCGTAGGAGTGCGGGTTCGACTCCCACTCCCGGGAGAAAAGGCTTTGAAGAGATTTACAAGGTATAATCGAAACGGCTGTCACCTTGTCCGTCCTGATGTCACGTTGTTTAAATTTTTTCCCAAATTATTGAATAATTTCTCATTGGACATTTACGGAAATTGTCAAACCCCGTTGCGTTACTATGGGGTTCTGCTTGGTGGACAACCAGTTCCCGAAATGGATCTATAATACGAGCTTTGGCAGTTGTCTAAATTTTTTCTCTCTTCTATTATATTTAATTTTTTTCAATTAAGCATGTATCGTACCAATAAGTAATGATAAAATAATTATTGTTAGGGCTTGAGCTCGATTCAACCCGCGATTTATAAATCAGTGGGCCAACATAACAAACAAAAATTGTAAATACATCCCGAGCACGGGGAAAAAAGTGTCATAAATATGACACTATGGCATCATTGCCATGAAAGAAGTCCAATTTTCACATCATTCTGCAACAGATGGTCGCATCGCTGTGTGATGATCAATGGCAAAAACAGGATAGAAGTAGAAATAAACGAAACCTGTGGACATCGTATGAAAAACTACAAACGATAAAACGTATTTCAAAAAGACAAATTTACTTAAATTGCTTGGTTTCCGCACAATGTATTTATATTTTCGGAGTATCTATAAATACTACAAAAAAATTAATTTCACTACAATCAATCTCATCGTTTGTGCGTTAAAGGAAAAGTACTTTTAGTGCTTCCAAATCTGCTGCGTTCTTGGTTTTTTTTGAGACGCGTTAGCGATATCTCCGAAACCTGTGGACCAAAAAAATTTTTTTTTCGTATGAAAAACTACAAACGATTTACAACGGATTTCAAAAGAAAATAACCAAATTTACTTAAATTGCTGGTTTCCGCACAATGTATTATATTTTTGGAGTATCTATAAAAATAAAAAAAATTAATTTCCGCAAAATGTATTATTTTTTCGGAGTATCTATAAAACTACAAAAAATTATTTCACTGGAATCAATTTTTGTGATTATAGGAAAAGTACTTTTAGTGCTTCACACATTGCTGCGTTCTTGGTTTTTTTGAGATGGCGTTAGCGATATCTCCCAAACCTGTGGACCAAAAAAATTTTTTTTCGTATGAAAAAATTACTTAAATTGCTTGGTTTCCGCACAATGTATTATATTTTCGGAGTAACTATAACAACTACAAGCGATAAATTTCACTACAATCAATTTTCATCGTTTGTAGTTATAGGAAAAGTACTTTTAGTGCTTCCAAATTGCTGCCGTCCTTGGTTTTTTGAGATGCGTTAACGATATCTCCAAACCTGTGGACCAAAAAAAAATTTTTTTTCGTATGAGAAAACTACAAACGATTTAAACGTATTTTGAAAAGAAAAAACCCCAATTTACTTAAATTGCTTGGTTCCGCACACGTATTATATTTTCGGAGTATTTATAAAATATTAATTTCCGCAAAATGTCTTATATTTTCGGAGTATCTATCTATCATACTACAAAAAATGAATTCACTGGAATCAATTTTTGTGATTATAGGAAAAGTACTTTTAGTGCTTGCACATTGCTGCGTTCTTTGGTTTTTTTGAGATGCGTTTAGCGATATCTCCCAAACCTGTGGACCAAAACAAAATTTTTTTTCGTATGAAAAATTTACTTAAATTGCTTGGTTTCTGCACAATGTATTATATTTTTCGGAGTAAATTATAACAACTAAAGCAAATAAATTTCACTACCAAAAAATGAATTTCACTACAATCATTTCATCGTTGTAGTTATAGGAAAAGAACTTTTAGTGCTTCCAAATTGCTGCATTCGCGTTTTTTTGAGATGCGTTAGCGATATCTCCGAAACCTGTGGACCATTTTTTTCGTATAAAGACATACAAACGATTTAAAACGTATTTCAAAAAGAAAAAACCAAAATTTGCTTAAATTGCTGGGTTTCCGCACAATGTATTATATTTTCGGAGTAACTATAAGAACTACAAAAAAAATTATTTCACTCCAATCAATTTCATCGTTTCTAGTATAGGAAAAGTACTTTTAGTGCTTCCATACTGCTGCGTTCTTGGTTTTTTTTAGATGCGTTAGCGATATCTCCGAAACCTGTGGACCAAAAAAAATCGTATGAAAAACTGCAAACGATTTAAAAAACGTAATTTCAAAATAAAAAACCCAAATTTGCTTAAATTTGCTTAGCTGTTGTAAAAAGGCATGACGTAGCTGAATGCGTTTGTAACCATTTCAGCTATCGTAGGAGTGCGGGTTTCGACTCCCACTCCCGGGAGAAAAAGGCTTTGAAGAGATTTACAAGGTATAATCGAAACGGCTGTCGCCTTGTCCGTCCTGATGTCACGTTGTTTAAATTTTTTCCAAAATTATTAAAATAAATTATAAATAAAAATTGCTTGAAATAAATGTTTTCATACATTTAAAGCAATACGGGCAATCCCCGATTAACTCATACAAACAGACAACATTTGGTTAATTCGTTGTGTCTATAAATAGAAACTAAAAACAGCAACAAAACCTTACAAGCATGCATAACTTCAACACATAATTACATAAGAAGTATGTGATGTGTAGAAGATAATATATGCGAACGAAGGCGATTGGGAAAAACTTTACAACAACGAGGCATGACGTAGCTGAATGCGTTTGTAACCATTTCAACTTCGTAGGAGTGCGGGTTCGACTCCCACTCCCGGGAGAGAGAAAAGGCTTGAAGAGATTTACAAAGTATAATCGAAACAGCTGTCGCCTTGTCCGTCCTGATGTCACGTTGTTTAAATTTTCCAAATTATTAAATAAATTTTCATTGGACATTACGGAAATTGTCAAACCTTGTGCGTTACTATGGGGTTCTGCTTGTGGACAACCAGTTCCCGAAATGGATCTATATACGAGCTTTGGCAGTTGTCTAAATTTTTTCTCTCTTCTATTATAATTTTAATTTTTTCAATTAAGCCATGTATCGTACCAATATAATGATAAATATTATTGTTAGGGCTTGAGCTCGATTCCAACCCGCGATCTTATAATCAGTGGGGCCAACATAACAACAAAAATTGTAAATACATCCAGAGGCACGGGGAGAAAAGTGTCAATAAATCTGACACTATGGCATCATGGCAATGAAAGAAGTCCAATTTTCGCATCCATTTCTGCAACAGATGTCGCATCGCTGTGAATATTAATTGGCAAACAACAGGATAGAAGTAGAAATAACGAAACCTGTGACCAAAAAAAATTTTTTTTCGTATGAAAAACTACAACCGATTTAAAACGTATTTCAAAAAGACAAATTTACTTAAATTGCTTGGTTTCCGCACAATGTATTATATTTCGGAGTATCTATAAATACTACAAACAAATTAATTTCACTACAATCAATCTCATCGTTTGTGGTTATAGGAAAAGTACTTTAGTGCTTCCAAATTGCTGCGTTCTGGTTTTTTGAGACGCGTTAGCGATATCTCGAAACCTGTGGACCAAAAAATTTTTTTTCGTATGAAAAACTACAAACGATTTAAAACGTTTTCAAAAAGAAATAACCAAATTTACTTAAATTGCTTGGTTTCCGCACAATGTATTATATTTTCGGAGTATCTATAAAAATAAAAAAATTAATTTTCCGCAAAATGTATTATATTTCGGATGTATCTATAAAAACTACAAAAAATGAATTTCACTGGAATCAATTTTGTGATTATAGGAAAAGTA
>JARSSU010006713.1:0-65363 GCA_029619165.1 Eurosta solidaginis
TGTTATGATGTGCATACAAGTCACTGCCTTAGCATCGGATTAGAGATGATAGTATCCCTCAGTATTGCTAAATATTCCTCACAATATTTATAAACTACGCTGTCGACGTAAGTGTATATTTTCACACTTCAAATTGCAAATTTCGTAACTAAATACTTCTTTTATTTTCGATAGTTTAAGACAGAAACTGTCATGAATTTGGAACTGAAACTATGTAAACCAAACTTTAAAACCGCTTTCGAAAAAGTTCGAAAACTCGAAAAAAAATTTGAAAAATCTCTAGCATAATTTAATTTATTTTTTTATTTTTTAGTATGTTGATTTTTAGCTCAATTACCTTAGTTTAACAAGTTCAAGCTGTAGGATTCTGATATTTGGCAGTGGCTTTGACAACTCTCTTTTCGAGGATGTTTCATATTTCATCAATACGTAACGCACTTAGCTTTATTTTTTATATGAAGAAAATCTGATATATCCGATAAAAAACTGTCAGAAATCAATGTCGAATTTCGAGAAACCTATAACTGTACCTTATTAGACTAAAACTTATGGGCTACAAACTGCATATTCAAAATTTTCAGAAAACTCTAAATAAAAGTTAGAAAGTTTCGTAAATTTTCCTCGAGTTTTCGATCAAATTATTGTTAATATTGTTTGATACAATTTTTGTCTTAACGATACTTAAAAAATGTTTAAGTTAAACGGTTTATGAAAACAATACTTACAGTAAGTAATAATAATACTAAAAGCTAGAAAATAATTAGGTAGGTCCTAGATATCTAGTCATCACACTCCTCGTCAATCTAGGCCTTGATCAGAAAATTAAATAAAAGGCGTTGGGCGCGTGAAATTTCTAAAAATGTGAGGCGTACCATAACCTGATTAAGGTTCAGTTGGTCTTGCTTATGACTATCAATAGAATTTGCCGCGTCCAACGTTTTATTTAATTGTCTGATCAACGCCCTAGATTGACGAGGAGTGTGATGACTATTATCTAGGACCTACCTAATTATTTTCTAGCTTTTAGTATTATTACTAGTTATTGTAAGTATGTTTTCAATCGTTTAACTTAACATTTTTTTTACTTATTTTATTTTCAAGTTTTTAGTCTTTATTTAATTGCCTATTATTTCTCATCTATTAGTTCATTAGTCACTCATCATTAAAAGGACTCTTTACTGACAATTTGTTACAACTAAGTCCTCAATACATAATGCTTGCAAAGACTTACTCGCTCGGCGTCACGTATGCCTCTCCCTCCTCGAACTCCAAAGTATTTTGATGTCACTTCTATCGGACTGTATGTAATATTTGTTCCAAATGTTAGCCAAAACGGACCACAAATATAATTTTTTAATATCTCGATCCTGACGGCGATTTTTTTCATATGTCGCTTTCTATTCATGTATGTAATATGTGTTCCAAATATGAGCCAAATCGGACCACAAATACGATTTTTTGAAATATTTCGATACATGCGCCACCTATCGGAGTTGTCTTTATCTTCTTATTGCATTGTCATCGGGTTTGAACTATATTCCAAGTTTCAAGCTTGTAGCTTTTCGGGAAGTTACTAAATTTTAATTACAAAATTCTTTCACAACGCCGGGCCGGCCTGTCAAGTCAAGCTAAATAAACCGTTTGAAAAAGGATCAATTGTCGAAACTTGATAACATTGCCATTGATATTTTCACGTTCCCTGCTTTTTCTGTGGCTCTGCATTTTGCACTACCTCATATAGTTACAACACCATTCATGTGATATGTGTACTTACAATACATCAAAAAGGATAAATATTTATATAAGGGTCAAAACGACTTCAGACCATTCACCCAATAGCGAAGTCTCTTTTGTTTGCATTACGTATTAACTGTAGAGAAATTTAGTGTTTACGCACTTCTTATTATCACTCATACGCCATGTCGTGGATTGACATGAGATAAACTTACAAATGACATCGATACTTGAACTTTGCGTTTTGTCTGCTTTGATCGTTTCATTTACATTGCGATTGACAGGTGGACACTTTTCCCTGTCTCAAATGTTTACTAACATTTCTTAGATTCACATATAAGATTTGGCCATGACATACAATGAAGCTATCAAATAAGAATATTTACAAAGCATTGAACCACGTTTGTTGTGCAAGTGAATGTGACTACACATCTGAAAATTTGTTCAGTTTATAGCAGATTTCAGACACACTGATGTGCTTTAAAGGCAAGCGCCTCAGTTAAGTAAATGAGTTGTATGGAATTCTGTTATACCCAGCTGAACTGGCAATCCTTATCAAAGAGAAGTTTCTGAACACACGGACCGATATTTTGCTGAGGTATTCCGGGGTGGGTGTCATTCTGGCAAACACTGCAAAAGTAGGGGAATATATTATATGCTCAGGCATTCCGAAGGCTTTTAAGCGCTTAGACCTGCCACTGTGTGTTCGAAGGCTGTTGGGGTTTGCTTGACCTCACTCGCGCTTCTGCACAGGTAGGACCCAAACAAAGCAACCGCTGGGCTGACTCGCCTCTTGCCGTTTGTCGAAATCTTTTTTGCGAACTACTGACTTCAAGCTCTCGAAGCAAGTTGGAAGGTTGTACAAGTTCATCATTCATCCTAAATGGAGATATAACTATTCTGAACAGCCCGAGCTGTGCTAGCTATATGAAGAATGGTGAGGTGGAATCCTCAATTTTACGTCCAGCTAGCCAGTCTTTGCGATGGCAAAGCGCATATATCGTGGTAGGAACGACATCCGCTTCTCCGGAACAAATTTGTAATATCGATACCTGCCTTATCCATCCATTTATTGGCAAAACTATGATAAATAGCTAACTGACAACACTCAATTGCATATATTTATGACTAGAAGAGGAAAAGTTGAAGCGGAGCTCTTCAAGTCATGCATGATACCCTACACTTGGATCTAGCAGGATACCGAGCAGCAGCAACGCCAGTCATGCGTTTAAAAGAGTCATCCAGTTGGAGTTATAAAACTATAGGATACATTCAAAACTGTTATAGTTTTTTCCTCGAAGTACCTGCTTATGTCTGACCATAACAGTTTCGGATAGTATCTTTATGTTACCTATTTGCAGCCTGGAAGGTTGGCTGGAGTTGGTGCTTCGCTGTAGCCGACCGCATTTGAGTATATGGACCGACTGTTCTAAGTTAAAAGCTAAGGTTGGAGGAGAGGTCTCCAACTTTTCTTTCCAAATCTCTTTCAGATTTCCTAGTGATTGTACTGTCATCCGCGAGGAAGTATTAACTATCATTAACTATATGGACAAGAAAACACACTATCGCAAAGGAAAGATCTATTTTTAGCGAAAGTCAAGCGGCAATGAAATCACCTAGCTCTTAATCATTCATGCTGCATAACTGAAACATCTCAACTAAATGGTTCTGAACCTGTAGCTCATATCGACATTATTGTGTCAATGGCCTATCAAGTGGATTTCCATGCCCCATAAAGTTACTTTACACAGTCATATTTTCAACTTTGACTTAAAATGTGACTACACCTAGAACTTGATTTTTTTTGTTTCTCTTGTTCCTCTTGAATTTACCTGAACTTGACCTAAGAAAGCAGTGTAGAAATCATGCGTTAAGTATCTCCTTCGTCTACAGTCGAAACATTCATGGTTTATTCCTATCACCTCTACTAGGCAAACATTTTCATCTGCAGAAGTTACACTGGAAGCAACTTAGGACCTCATTGCAGAGGATGTATCAAATTATCTCTCAACTTTTCCTTCAAGGCATTGATTAAGTACGCAAGCTTTTTATGTTATCGAAATTTATGTTACGATATCGATTCTAACCCAAATTGGAATTAACAAAATTTGTAAAATCATTTTCAAATAGCATAGTGATAGTGAAGTTCGACGTGCTTTTAAATTAAGTAGAGTTAGGCCAGGGTTAAGGTTAAACCACAACAGAGTTAACTTAACCAGAAAACAAACAATTTCAGACTATTTGAGAAGAGATGCGATAAGTTGTTGTATTATATCGACTTATTATCATCGATTTATTGTTTTTTTATCGGCTTGTTATCGAAGGGTTACAGATGTGCCATCGACTTTATATTGGAGTTTTATCGGTAATGTCTTCTAAAGCAAATTCGCCGATAAATAAATTTGTAATACACCGAGCAAACCCCCTTTAATTTTTCGATAATAAATCGATAACTTTTTGGTAACAAATAGATAAATTTTCGATAACAAACCGATAAATTTTCGATGAAAAGTCGATAGTTTGTTAACATATCGATACATTTTTGATATCGATAAATTTTTGATAATAAACGGATAAATTTTCGATAACAAGCACTCCAATAATAGTCGATAAAATAGTCGATAACTTTTCGATAGTAAATCCATAATTGGTTATCAATAGCAGGTTTACAATACTACAAATCGAAAGCTCGTCTATACCTTGTTAACGCATCGATAATAAACCGATAATTCCAACTAGCAATTAATTCTAGGCTGAAAAATTAACTTAAAAGGTATTAATTCTCATTTTGAAAATTTCACTTTCAAATGCAAAACCTTCTATCAACATACATTTTTCATATTCATATAGTAATATTTTGTATTAAGTCAATGGCAACAACAACAGGAACAGTTGTGTTTGCCCTCTAATAAGACTCAATGCGTAATTTAAACAAGAGTCGGGAGGTCAAGATCCAGGCTTCAAGATATCGAATTAAATTCTTCAAGTCCACTAATAAGATGGGCGATGTTAAGTTAATTAGATTTTCGAACTTCAATGTAAAATATATTATAAGACATTTCTGTTAGGAATATTGAAACACATTTGTCTAGGAAAAGCTGGGCAGTCAATTACACTAGCGTAACGACGAAGAAAAACATTAAATTTTGAACAGAGCATCTGACTTCGAGTGGCAAAATATTGACAATCATGCACCCAACAGAATAGGCAGTCAAGGGGTTCTCAAAGAAGAGAGGTAGAAGAGCAAATCGATTGAATTGATTTGCACGTTTTCAACTCTTTCCGATCGCGTAAAGTAAATGGAATCCCAACAACGGATCCATACTCTAACTTAAATTGCAATAAAGAACTATACAAAATATTCCTGGTGGATGGGTTTTTAAAGTCCTTGCGAATAAGAAAGCTAAATAAGCCTTCGGTGGGATATAGTTAGCATGGTTAACAAAAGTGAATAAACAGTCCATATTACACCAAGATCACGAAATTTTTTAACAGAAGCAAGAGCTATACTTGAGATATAGTATCTTGTCGAAAGAGCACCCATAAATTTAGAAAACGTCATATTTACTAGTATCACTGGATAACAAATTCCCCCAAAGTTATTTTTAATTCTATGGTAACGTTTTTCAGATATTTACGAATTACCGTTTTTTTTTCAAAACAATTGGGTCCACTTAATCATATCTTATTATCATATATTTACTTGAATGCTTATAACTTTTGTATTAGTCCATCGATTTATTATAAACAAAAATAAATGTGAAACGCAATAACCTCCGAAGAGATTTTAGGTCCTGCTTCTCTTCCAATTTGCGTCGTGCTCCTTTTTAATTTTTCCTACAAATTGGCGGGACGAGACCTACTTGTTTTATGACGACTCCGAACAGCATCTGCAAGGCATATAAGTTTTCACTGAGAAGCTTTTCATTAGAAAATTTTTCTTCTAAATGAAAAAACTTCTTTCTAAGATTTTGATGTTGCTTTGCCCGAGGCGTGAACCCATAAAGTTCAACCTCCTTTAGGATGGGCGTTGAGCGCTGCTTTAGCTATGCTAGGCGTTGATCAATTTTTGTTTTAATTTATATTGCAAGCATGAAACATTGCGAGCAATCTGGCATATTTTAAAAATTTTCCATTAGAAATAATAATCATAGCTTTTATCCTTATAATCCTCACATTATAACAACACTTCACGCTGTCACTCTGTCTTCAGCTTTTGTGTATGGATTAAAAGCATCATCAGAAACATTAATTTGTGGTAACGACGGTTTAGATTGGTTCTAAAACAACAACAACAACGCTCTTTTTAAAGCGAACGGAGTGCATATTCGTTCCATCCAAGTTCATTGCTTTATGTATATGGAACGATTTTCCGTCATCCCTTGACAAATTTGGTTTTGAGACAAACCGGTTTCGGCGTTGCGCCATCATCAGTGTCGATTTTCTTTCTGATATGTTGTTGTCGTTTGTCCTGTATTTATAGTTCGTAGGTACATGAGCAGGTATTGTCAAAATCGATGCTTGTGTATATTTAGGTATGTTTGTGTGCTGAGTGTTCATTCAGAACCGAGGGTGGTTTACTAATCGATTTGTGTGGCTGACTGGGGTAGGTAAAAATTCGTAATTTTATTCGTTTGACATTCTTTGTGGGTTTGTTGTTTTGGTGTGCTAATTGTTTTGTGTTTATTTGTTGTTGTGTGTTTGTCTGCTGTACCTGTGTGATTACTTTGTTTCTTGTAAACAAGTTTTAAAGGCTCGAATATTGTGTCAGAAATTGTGTTTATCTGTTCGTTTATTATTCTACCGTCGAACGTTTTCTGTTTGTAGATTTTCATGTTTTCGAGTACGTTGAGACGTCGGCCTTTGCTTGTATGTGAGGGGTTGTATATTGAAAGATACTCTGGAGCTAAGGAACGAATATGCAATAGCTAACACAAAGAACAGCAAATTGGTATCTTTTGACATAAAAGATATATACCCATCAATACCACTATCGGAGACTTTGGACATAGTTATTAGCTCAACAATAGTTCATAATACAAAAAACAAAGTGAAAAGTATGCAAATCACAAATACACTAACATCCACTTACGTATAAACTATTTTCAATTCAACAATAAAATATATAGACAAACAACGGCCTTGGAATGGGAAGCTCCACATCAGCAATTCTTATGGAAGTGTTCATGCAAAATCTGGAAGAAAAGTACATACAGGAGCTGAAGTCCAAATTAGGCGTGCCTTTTATGCTAGATACGTAGATGACATAATATGCATTTTAACTACTAATAACGAAGAGCTTGTGGAGTACCCCAACAAGCAGAAACGGAAATATAAAATTTACAACGGAAACCGAAAAAGACGGAGGAATCAACTATCTAGACCTCACGATAAATATTGATAAAGAAGCTAAAACATTTAACTATGACATATAATATAGAAAGCCAACGGCCACCGACACAATAATACATAATACCTCAAATCACCCCCAACATCATAAGAATGCAGCATTAAGGCACTTGGTACATAAACTTGAAAGAACACCTCTTACACAAAAGCCATATAAGAGAGAACTTGAGGTCATATATAATATCGCTGCAAACAACGGATATAAAACAGCACTAGTAGATAAGCTCAGATGGACAAATGGAGAACCAAAAAGAAATAATGAAAACGAAAATAATAGCTGCACGAGTATGACATATACTGGACAAGCAACATATAAATTGGCAAATTTCTTTAAAAAATACAGCATTAACACAGCATTCAAAACATCGAACAATCTAGGGCGAAAACTAAGAACTAACACTAACTCAGAGGATCCGTTTAACAGCCGCGGCGTATACAAGCTTACCTGCGGATGCCAGCATAGTTACATAGGACAAACAGGACGGCAAATAAGAACGAGGTTCAGAGAACATATTAGAGATTACAACAAAAAAATACGGAATCCAAACATTATACCCGAGTCTAACTTCGCGAATCACATGGTCGAGAATGAATGTTCCCCAACAAACATCAATAAACAGTTAGGGTTCTTCACGTACAAGAAAAGGGCCGACGTTTCAACGTACTCGAAACATGGAAATCTACAAACAGAAATCATTCGACGGTAGAATAATAAACGAACGGATAAACACAATTTCTGACACAATATTCGAGCCTTTAAAACTTATTTACAGGAAACAACTTAATCACACAGGTACAACAGACAAACACACAACAACAAATAAACACAAAACAAAAAACCCACAAAAAGGTCCAAACGACTAAAATTACGGATGTTTACCTACCCCAGTCATCCACACAAATCGATTAGTAAACCACCCTTGGTCCTGAATGAACACACAGCACATACACATACCTAAATATACCCAAGCATCAATTTTGACAATACCTGCTCATGTACCTACGAACTATAAATACAGGACAAACGATAACAACAGATCAGAGCGAAAATCGACACTGATGATGGCACAACGCCGAAACCGGTTTGCCTCAAAACCAATTTCACAAGGGATACCGGAAAATCGTTCCAATATACATCTTTTATCCACCCTGTCGGAAAATATACAAAACAAGATAAGTTCATTGCTTTAATTAAATATTCATTGACTTATTAATAAGATAATACAGTAGTGATTGAACGGAAGCGTCCGAACGAATTTCCAGTTATCTCAGCAGTTTGTTTCCTTAAATATTTCATTGGCCTCGGCCCTCAGGAGATAGCACAGTAGCGGTTAACTCATCAGAAAATTCGTTTCCTTAAATATTTATATGCCCGGGGACCGCAGCAAATAAATACAGTAATATTAAGATTTCCTACTTTTAAGGCAGTTTGGCTGCTAAGAACGATCGTTGCATTGCAGCTACTTTAGCTATGGCACATTCCATCGCTGGAAGACACTGGCAAAAGCCGTAAACACGGCCTGACCCTAAGCTGCTCCAAGTATAGCTCAGCCTTAGCTTCCTTTTCCATTTTTGAACCGACCGACCAGACTGTAATGTCACTACCTTTTTCTTAACCCTCTGCCTATTCCTCCTCTAAAGGTGGTTTGAAAGAAAAAATTAAAAGAAGCACGACGCAAATTGGTAGAGAAGCTAGGCCAGAAAATTCGGAGGTTATCACGCCTTACATTTATTTTTATTTTATCTAGAATTAAAAACTGACGTAACTTTATCCATACCAGACGTTACATCAGCTTTAACACCATATGAAATTAACATTCGAACTACGAAAAGCTAAGAAGAACCAATAGGGCGACATTATTTTCAGAAAAGAAAACGTCTCAAGTGACATACACGAAGTCTTACACTTCGAGTGGCGCGCTTCTTACTGCACTTTCACTGGAATGCTTACCTTCCCAAACTTCAAATAGATCCTTTTCTAATCTACCAATTTCTTCATTCCCAACCGGTATTGCTTTGCCCATCGCTATATGCCGCAAAATAGCGTCTCCATTAAACATTCGAAGGAATCTACTACCCTCGATCCTTTTGCTCTTAAAGGTTTCAAAAATTTTGTTAACTTCAAGTACGAGTGGTGCCCGAACCAAAAGTTGTATCGATAATCCTATTTCTAGGCATATACCCAATCAACGCTACTGTGGAGCCATGAATTCTAAGTTATACAAGTGTACTGCAGATGGTGTCTGTATTGTCGTTATACATGAATCCTTTAAAATCAGGGACGGAAAATAATAATTATTTTTTTTCGGAGTCGAAAAAGTCCTGGTCAAAAAATTGTCCTAGGTGAAAATGTTTGAGTTCCCAGGTATCCCTATAGCATATCATGTCGAATCATGCGTCCTTTTTATTTTTCGAACTTTTTCCATAAAAGTCCACATATAAAAGAAAAATCTGTATTTTAATTTTTTGAGTCCGATAGAACTAGTTAAACTAAAAAAAAATTTTAATTCGGATAGGCCGTTTCTTTGTTATCAAGCCGGACTTTTATTTTGGTCTTAAAAAATAAAAGTCTGGATTTAACTTTTATTTCCGGACTTTTATTTTTAAAAGTCCGAGTTTAACTATCGGACTCAGGTAATAAAAATCCGAAAATAATTTTTATCTTGATCCAAATATATTAAAAGTCCAAAATTAATAGTTTTGCAAGGAATTATATTATAAAAGGAATAACAGTTTCCGTCCCTGTTTAAAAATCTACTGCCTGCAGTTTAGATACTTTTTAGCAAAGTGTTTGTGCTCGTCTTTGACATGTTGAGTGGTTTAATTTGATTGCTTTAGGAAAGAAAGCCACAACTACACTTCTTCAGGCTAACGGTACATAGCTTTATTTATTTATAAATACACTCCACGAAAGTTTTGGGCAGTGTTATCGATGTTGATGGTCTTTTGCCGGACCATTAAGATACTAGCCCGACCATCTCGGGAACGATTTATTTCTAGGCCATAACTCGATCTACAAGTCGTTCATCATACCTGTCTGATGTATGGACGGTTTCGAGAGAAGGTAAGTTCTCCAGGAAAATTTATGATCCTGGACGTGATGCCGACGTTGAGTATTGAAAGAGGTATAAAGATGAACTGTATGACCTTTACGCAGATATGAATATAGTGCAGCAAATAAAAACGCAAAGGGTTCACTGGCTAGGTCGTGTTGTGCGAATGAGCAAAGAGTATAAGTGTTTCAAGCGACGCCGCAGTTTGAAAGCACAGAAAAGGTGAGACCTCTGCTGAGGTTGGGAGAGGCGGATGAAGAAACTTGACTTCCTTTGGTGCCAAACGAGGTATAAAATTGGCGACCACGGTTTGAAATGTGGTCGGCTCCATCCCCTTCGAAAATGTGATAGGCCATACTTTATGGCATAGTAAATTCATCGCTTTCGAAAGGTCTGTTTTCGTAAAGCACTCCAACGTTTCCCGATTGGAGATGGCCCGCGATCAGACTTCTTGGAGCTTTTTGGAAGCTACGTTGGATCCAGTACTGAAGCTGATGATTTGTATACACAAGGTTTGCTTTGTTGAATACTTTTCTCGTATTAGCTTCAAGTTGCCCCAAACTTTTCGTTCAACCAGACTGTCATAGGTGTGATGCTTTAGTTTGTTATTTTTTCTTAGAGTTCTACGATAACCACAACAAATATTTTAGCATCTCCTCTCATATTTATGGCTACGCATATGAATATTCTCAAAAAAAATCTAGTATAGGAAGAAAAGAAAGATTCCAGTTTTGCTGGTTAAAGTTAAGAAGAAAAATGCAAAAAACATGAATGCGCCAAGAAGCATTGTGCTTATGAATGCACAGTGTAGACAGAAAATAGCACATTAGCTCATGTAGCGATTGCAGAGCTTTCCTGTTTATTCCGCTGTTATTACGATTATTATTATTATCATTATTTGTATATGGCTTGTTATAGCTTAATATGTATGTGCTTTGTTGGCTCTTAACTTCATTGCTTTATGTTCAGTTTAGTTGAATTTGCAACTTTTAGCAGAATTTTCAGAATCTTCTAATGTTTATGGGAATTTTCATCAAATATTTGCACCTTTAAACACAACTCCTCCCAGGCCGATCCACAATGAAGCTTCTAATGCATGCCGTAACATCGTCACAATCAGACGAGGATGCTGCGTTTGTAAATATAAATTAAGTTCAGACTTGGCAATTCAAGTTTATTTTGCCTTGCCCACTAAATTGCTGTTTTTAGCTGTGAAAAATGTAAGAAAAGTACCAACGAGTGGGAAAAATAATTTCACTTGCAAATTGTGAAGGTGCCGTTATCCAAAGCATATGTCCAATTTCTTCTTCTTATGTTTTCCTTCGCTCGATCTGCCGTTCTCCATAAAAATACGTGCAATCTACTCATATGAGCTCTAGATTTTGGAATGTTAGGTACCCAGTGGCTAAAATTTATACTTTATAATTTTTTTATTCGAAAAAATATTAGCTTTCTTCTTTTCCAATGCTCAGGCAATGCAATCGATCAATACAAAATTAAAAAACTTGAGTTAAAGATTGAATAGATTTTGTATCACAATATTTCTTATGCAAACTAGTGAACCAGCAAAACCTTGTCCTGTCCGAAAACTGGTCTGTCTACGTTCAAAAAGTGAACCTTGCTTCTCCCCTTTTCTCTATACTATTCCCGACTACTTTATCCTGAATGGCTTTTCTTATTCTTGACCATTCCTTATTCCATTTATCTCCCTACCAACCCAAGTCCCATTTTCACGCTCACTCTCGCTTCCGCTCCCGCTTTCACTCAACTCTCTCTCCCACTCTATCTTCGACTCTCACTCCCACTCTATCTTCGACTCTCATTCCCACTCCAACTTTCACTCAAACTTCTACTCTCACTCCCAATCCACTGCGACTCCCACTCTAACTCCCACATCTACTCCTTCGCCCACTTCAACTATCACTGCACCCCCACTAATATATGGAATGTCTATAGTAAATACTCTTCAAATTATTACGGAGATAGCACCGCCTACTTTTCAACAAAATCAAGCCATTTTTGAGCTTAAGTGAGACTCAAGAACTGCAATTCATTTTTATTTATATAGATGAAGTGCTATTATTGGAACAAGATTAATGTTATATTTATTCCAAGGTCGGCAAGAGCTTTCACGTATCACCTAAAGACCAATAAGTCTATCGTCGTTGTGGTGACTTATTGATCGGTACAAACGGGACAGGATTTTTCGGCATCGCAGAGTGCTTATTGTAAATACAGATTTACGTTGCCGGCTCTCCATTAAATTGTGAAGCGAATAGAGGGGTTCCTAGAGCAGAAAGAGTGGTATGGGTTCACAATGAAGAAAAAATGTGTGCAGATGCACTCTACGGAGGTGGTGTGGGTACTCCATCTCCTCTACCCAGGGTAGCTAACTACACTCAAAAGAAAAACACTTACCTAAAATGAGGAAAGCATTTTTTAAAATATATTCTTTAAATGGAAGAAAATTTCAATGAAATGAGTACGAGTTTGTAATAAAACTTTTCATTAATTTGAGGAAAATTTTTTCTTAAATTTTTTTTAGTTAAGAACTCTTCATTGAATATTTCTCTTGTCGAAGAGGAACCCCTGCACTAAATTTCTAGCAAATCTCACCATGAAAATTTTTTTCAAATAGGTCGGCCACTGGTCCACTTCCCAGAGTCAAAAGTCTCTGAAATATTATCTTTGGCAACGAGGTACCCCTGTACCGAATTTCACGCGAATCGTATCATGTATCAGATCGTTTGGAATAGATCGGCCCCTGGTTATTTCTCGACCAAATTGTGAATCTATAGCATCCCAAACCCCCCTTGAACACAATTACATTTCATCAAAATCGGTCTAGCCAGTTAAGGAGGAGCTCAGTGATAAAAACGCGTACAGAAGAAACATATAAAATATCGAAAACGTCGCTTATGTACTGTTCTGTTCTATAAATATTTAATATCTTAAACAGCCGATTAATATGATATTACGAATGGGATAAGATTATTGCTCAGCTCCATTCATGAAAGGTATAAACGCGGAGTCCAGTTCTTACTTGTTTACATTAAAATCGAGATGGACATTGGGTGCATCACTCACAGCTGTTGAATAGTTAGTTAGTGATAACTTTCTGAATGCACCGTTGAATATTTTTGATCCACTCAACAGTTGAAATTTTACGTCAAATTACTGAGTGGACATTTTTTCGCTACATACGCTCAAAGTGGTTTTTTTTTGGCAGTGTTGCACTTCTTTGACATTGTAAAGTATTTTTTATGAATACAATTTTTTCTCTTAATGTTATGGTGAAGTGTAAAAAATAATTTAAGAAGTGGTTTTTCTACAAATTTAAGAATAATTATTTTATCTGGCAGTTGGCTCAGCTTGTCGTTCATAAAAAATTTCTATCACTCAACTGACGGTAATATGTTTGCAACGTAAACTGAAAGAAATGGTGTTAGTAAAATCAAGAAATAGGTTCTGTTGTTCTTGACTTAACGGAGTTTCGGCGAAATTGGTCGAATTCTTTAATTCGACCGAGTTCTTTGTCAAGCGAACAAATGAGTTCAGTCATTTCAACATAGAGAAATTGTCGCTCTTAAGTTAACAAAATTTTGTAAAATGACAGATTCCTAATCAATCTAACTGATTTTTCTGTTAACACAACTGATATTACAGGTCATTTCAACGGCGATCAACTGTCTATACATGAGAAAAATTCAAAGAAAATTTTACGCTCGCTGCGCTCTCTACTTTGTACTTATGACGATGGTGCCACTTGTTAAAAAGAAAAAAACAGCAAAATAAGAAAACCATCAAATCGAAAAAACACACAAAATGGTAAAACAATAAAAAACTAGTTTTTCGGTTATCAATACAAAACGAAAAAACCCTTTTTTGAATTTACTGTGCAAAAAATTATGAGATACCGGGACACCTATTTATCGGCTACAATTTTGCACCTTCTAGTCCAAGCGAAATGCAAAATTGCCCCCTCTTGTTGCAAAAGTTTTGCTTGAACGAACAGGATTTTTCCAAAGTTGGTAAAATTTTGTTAAATTTTTAATGAATTTTCACTCACGCGAACGAATCTAATAAGATAATAAAAAAACATCCTTTTTTAATGTTGATGTTTCCGACAAAATAAAAGTTTGAGTTGTTTTGGAATCGTTTCAACTTAAAGTGTTACGAAAATTAAATTTGCCGGATTACATGTAAAGTTACTCCTGTGGTGAATTACCTTCCTGCGAGTTGATTCTTTACTTTTCTATAACTTACAAGTTTCTATTTAAAATGTTATGTCAAACATTTATACTACAAGTTTTGTTCGAAACAATCAACTGTGGCAACTTCATGCGAGAGAAGAAATTGAGAATGAGCTGAGCTGCAAGCGAAAGAATTGAGAATCAGTTTTGTGGCTACTATTTTCATTTCTATATTCATATGTATGTATATGTAGCAAGCTATCGTATTTATGTATTCACATATTTATGTATTTATATGGCTGCTGCCGTGGTGTGATGGTAGCGTGCTCCGCCTACCACACCGCAAACCCTGAGTTCACACCCCGGGAAAAGCAACATCAAAATTTTAGAAACAAGCTTTTTCAGTTAGAAGAAAAATTTTCTAAGCGGAGTCACCCCTCGGCAGTGTTCGGCAAGCACTCCGAGTGTATTTCTGCCATGAAATGCTCTCAGTGTAAACTCATAAGCCTTGCAGATGCCGTTCGGAGTCGGCTTAGAACAAATAGGTCGCGACCCGCCAATTTGTAAGAAAAATTAAAAAGGAGCACGACGCAAATTGGAGGGGAAGTTCGGCCTAAAATCTCTTCGGAGATTGTCGCGCCTTACATTTATTTATTTATATGGCAACATAGCTACTTTCATACAAAGCTGTCGCAACAATTTTTTTTGTTCATTTGACTACTAAAACGGTCAATTACGAATCAACGATTTGTGCGCAGCTGATTCAACATCTTGTTGCAATGGATAAAAGTTGACAGAAATTTCGGTTGATTTTACCAGTCTTTTTCTTTCAGTGTATCAACAAAAATAAAAATAAAATAAAATAAAGACATATTCTTGCTAAACTTTGATTTTTAAATTTTGACATAGAAATTGCAAAAATATTTATGAGAAGTAAAAATATAAAAGTGGAGCGCACATTACTTGGATTGGAAAGTTGGTAGGAAAGAAGATATTATTAGTCAATCAATTGCGCTCCACCTTTATATTTTTACTTCTCATAAATATTTTTGCAATTTCTTTCTATTTATGTATATAAAGGAAGTGCTTGAAATTTTTTTATTTTTATCTCGGTGTCTTAACCTATCTGTTAAGTTTTGCGCTTGTAGCTCAATGAGAACTTACATAAAAAGCAATCCCAAAATTCCCTCCGTTCCGTTTGATTTTTTTTCCGTGCGCTCCCTAGCGAAACTTTTTGTATTGTGTCATCGGCTGTCATCGACCTCTGAATTAAGCTCTAAATTTTTAGCTTCTAGCTCATCGAGAAGTTATTTAAAATTCGGTTTAAAATTTCCAAATTATTATCTAATTTTTTCGATCCGTTCGCCACCTAACGGAATTTTGTTCTCCTTTTGTTCCTTTGTCACGTTGTCTTAATCTCTCTCTGAGGTTTCATGTTTGTAGCTCAATTACTTTAAAATACAACTCAAAACACCAAATTTCCAAATTCTTATCTGCTCCCCCTAGCGAATCTTTATGTAACGTGTCATCGGCTGTCATCGACCTCTGAATTAAGTTTGAAATTTAAAGTCTCTAGATCATCGAGAAGTTACTTAAAAGCTGGTTGGAACATTTTCAAATTCTTATCTAATTATTTCTTTCCGTGCGCCACCTAACGGACTTTTTTCCCTGAGTAAAGTTTCACGTTTGTAGCTCAATGGGAGATTACTTAAAAATCGATTGCAAGTTTTGTATGAAAAGCGGCAAACATTCAACCGACCTAATATAAAGGAAGTAAAAAGTGTGTTCGCTGAAAGCGCTCATCATCCAAAAATTAAGTTACTTTTTATTTCATTTTTTATGTACATTCATAGCACCTCGTACAACTTTTGAACAGCATTCTATAATTTTATCTTTAAACTCAATTCTGACATAGTCCTAACAACATTATTTTTAAATTTGTACTAGAAGCTTTTACTTTTATATATTTTCTAATAAAAATTTTTAATTCTTCTCTTTACAGGTACGTATTAAAATTTTAACAATTTGAAATAGTGTCAGATTTTGTGAGTAATGCCGCACCAACAATTGTTCGATTTAAAAAGGATGGTAATTTTTAGAAATAATAAAACTTATTTGTTGACACGCGGACGTAGGTTCGCACAAATATTCATTCAATTGGGTTATCAATGCAATATTAATTCCAACGCATTTTGGTTATCTTGTCAATGTGAAAAATTTATTGTTTTGCTTTTTCGCCTTTGGTCAGAAAACATTTTTCTTTTGGATAATACAAGTAAAAGATTTCGTTGAATTGCTATAAAATATACAGCACGCAGTGCGAGTTCAAAGCGGGTACATTTTTTTGTATTTACGTGAGCTTTTATAGTTACATATTTACAGTTACAGCTTTACACATACGCTTAGCTAAATTTTTTATTTTTTTCATTAAAACAAAAAAGCCAAATGAAGAAAAATTACGCAAAGTCAAGGCTCAGTCAGTAGACCACCAAAACGGCAGCATGCGGCACACATACATACAGCTGCGGTCAAAATCTTAGTAGTGGGCATAATTAAATACGAATAGACTAAAAAAGTACCTAAAATCGCTTCTAAGAAATCGAAATAGAATTTCAACCTTTATATAATTTTCATAAGAGAAACAAATTTTTAGAAAACCCTCAGCGAATTTCGCGCGGTTAAAAACTCAATAGTGTAACAAATTGTACGTAAAAGGAAGTCAAAGTTGTGGTAAAACCGAACATTGTGTGCTTAATAGTGTTACAAAGCTGGGAAATAATACATATACATATTGTTCTATTCTAAACTAATTTTCGTTTAAAAAAAGCAAAAAGGATACAGAGGCTAACACCAATGACCTTGAGCGGGTAACAATGCAGTTTTCCTTCAGATATGGGGATTTCGCTACTGTTTATTTGAAAATATAGATATAACAGAACAATAAACATAAACACACAAGTGCCATTGTACCAAAAAGCGTTATTACAAAAAAAAGCGCAGGGTTATTAACGAAATTTTTCAACTTTTACTAGAAATAGCGTATTATCTGCATCTACTCACTTTTACAAAATCGTTTATATAAAGAAGGCGATTTAACCGATTTAGTCCATTTTTACTGAAAATATTTCCTGTTAAAAGGCATACATACATATGCACAACATTTTTCGGCGAGTTATGGTCCAGAAACGGTGGGAAATGCATTGTAAGAAAGGGCAGTGCCATGCCCATTTTTAAAGATTTGACTTTTTCCCATCTCTTGTTATAATGGCACAAAATAAGATTGGTACAAAACTATTTTCGCTAAGATTTAACTTATTATTTTTGCCTACGACCGTTTTTAAAGTCATTTACATAAAAGTGGGCGTGGTCCTTAACCAATCTTATCCATTTTTGCTACAAATATTTCCTGCTATAATGAAAATATCTGTACCCACTTTTATTACGATATGTACATTTTTATTTTATTTAGTTATGGCTCCCGAAACATTGAAAATTGCTTAGACAAAAAAAGGGCGGGGCCGCACCCATTTTCAAAAATTTTTGCGTTTTCCAATTTAATGTTATAATTCAATTAAGAAAGTAAAATTCTATTGACACAAAGCTCTTTTTCGCTAAGATATAGCTTATTTTATTCGTCAACGAGCCTTTTAAAAATCTTTTATATAAAAGTGTGCGTGGTCCTTAACACGTTCGCTGCCATATGACCCACCGGTGGATCAAACAAATTTTTCATCAGAGGCCATGTGCACCACCGGTGGGCATACGTAATATGATTTTGTATTGATCATTTTAAAGTTGTTTGTGAGTATAATTATTATTTTTTCTTCTTGGCACACATATAATACTCACATTTTTATTATATACAAATTCTACAGATGTTACTCTAATATTTTTCTTTTATTGGTATTTTAATTCAAGAAGTTTTATAGTACTTAAATTATGAAATAATTGAAAACAAAACGGGCAGCATTCAGTTCAAAGTTTTATAACTATAAAAATAAGGAGTAATTCGAATATAATATATAAATTTAATGCTTTTTGTTGAAACATTCTAAGCAAAAGGCTGGATTTCCACCGCATGAGCTCCAGTATGTCGATACCTTTTTGGCTTTTTTCGCTGCTATGTTTCTTCCTTCCTGTTTTGAGATTTCTTGGTAGCAATTGATTCGTCAACTGCTATAAATTCTCCAGGACTACGAGCGTTTACAAAATTTTGTTCAAGGATTTCCAATAAGCTGCTAATTTTTGCTAAACGATTACCTTGAATTTGGGAATTGTCCGAAAAATGTGTAAATTTCAAAAGTAATTCTCGTCATAATTTTAGGGACATATGAGTTGTCATAAAAATTGTTAGTGCTCCAGTATAAGGAAATTGACGGATATTTCACCATTCCCATGTACAGGATCAGACCTAGAAATGTCTTCATCTCTGGAATGTTGGTCTCGACCCATGACTTCATTCGCGTCTTCCGAAGGATTTGATTATTTTGCACTCAACTGTTGGTATTCATATTCATCCGAATAACAACAAGCTCATAAACTTCATCCGTTACCATCAAATTGAACACATCGATCGGTTCCACTATACCGACATTAACTTCACATGTAGGTGCTGACTCAAACTGAAGGACGCAAAGATGCTCCACTGACATTACTCCAAATATTTGGAACTGGGTTTGCGGAAATACCATCTTCAGACTGGGCATCTGTAGATGATCAATAAGCAACTTCCGAAAGTTTGATAGAATCACTGGAATTAATGTCTGATGGGACATAGTCATCCGATCCGGACGGTTCAAAATCAGTGCCATCACTTCCCTCTTCCTCGCCTCGATGGCGACTGCCATAAAAAACGCTGGGTTTTACCGAATAATCCTTATTGGCCATTTCTAAACTTATTCAATGTCTATAGAAATAAAAGAAAACAAGTAAGGAAGGCTAAGTTCGGGTGTAACCGAACATTACATACTCAGCTGAGAGATATGGAGACAAAATAAGGGAAAATCACCATGTAGGAAAATGAACCTAGGGTAACCCTGGAATGTGTTTGTATGACATGAGTATCAAACGGATAGTATTAAAGAGTAATTTAAGAGGGAGTGGGCCATAGTTCTATAGGTGGACGCCATTTAGGGATATCACCATAAAGGTGGACCAGGGCTGACTCTAGAATTTGTTTGTACGATATGGGTATCAAATGAAAGGTGTTAATGAGTATTTAAAAAGGGCGTGGGCCTTAGTTCTATATGTGGACGCCTTTTCGAGATATCGTCATTAAGGTGGACCAGGGGTGACTAGAATTTCTTTGTACGATATGGGTATCAAATGAAAGGTGTTAATGAGTATTTAAAAGGGAGTGGGCCTCAGTTCTATAGGTGGAAGCCTTTTCGAGATATCGCCATTAAGGTGGACCAGGGGTGACTCTAGAATTTGTTTGTACGATATGGGTATCAAATGAAAGGTGTTATGAGTGTTTTAGAAGGGCGTGGGCCTTACTTCTATAGGTGGACGCCTTTTCGAGATATCGCCATAAAGTGGGACCAGGGGTGACTCTAGAATTTGTTTATACGATATGGGTATCAAATGAAAGGTGTTAATGAGTATTTTAAAAGGGAGTGGGCCTAAGTTCTATAGGAGGAAGCCATTTCGAGATATCGCCATAAAGGTGGACCAGGGGTGACTCTAGAATGCGTTTGTACAATATGGGTATGAAACGAAAGGTGTTAATGAGGATTTTAAAGGGGAGTAGGCCTTGGTTCTATGGGTGGACGCCTTTTCGAGATATCGCCATAAAGGAGGACCAGGGGTGACCGTAGAATTTGTTTATACGATATGGGTATCAAATGAAAGGTGTTAATGAGTATTTAAAAGGGAGTGGGCCTCAGTTTCTATAGGTAGAAGCCTTTTCGAGATATCGCCATAAAGGTGGACCAGGGGTAAATCTAGAATGCGTTTGTACAATATGGGTATCAAACGAAAGGTGTTAATGAGTATTTTAAAAGGGAGTGGGCCCTGGTTCTATGGGTGAACTCCTTTTCGAGATATCGCAATAAAAGTGGACCAGAGGTGACTCTAGAATTTGTTTGTAAGATATGGGTTTCAAATGAAAGTGTTAATGAGTATTTTAAAAGGGAGTGGGCCTTAGTTCTATAGGTCGAAGCCTTTTCGAGATATCGCCATAAAGGTTGACCAGGGGTGACTTTAGAATTTGTTTGTACGATATGGATATCAAATGAAAGGTTTTAATGAGAGTTTTAAAAGGGAGTGGGCCCTTAGTACTATAGGTGGACGCCTTTTCGAGATATCGCCATAAAGGTTGACCAGAGGTGACTCTAGAATTCGTTTGTACGATATGGGTATCAAATGAAAGGTGTTAATGAGTATCTTAAAAGGGAGTGGGCCTTAGTTCTATAGGTGGACGCCTTTTCGAGATATCGCCATAAAGGTTGACCAGAGGTGACTCTAGAATTTGTTTGTGCGATATGGGTATCAAATGAAAGGTGTTAATGAGTATCTTAAAAGGGAGTGGGCCTTAGTTCTATAGGTGGACGCCTTTTCGAGATATCGCCATAAATGTTGACCAGGTGTGACTCTAGAATTTGTTTGTACGATATGGGTATCAAATGAAAGGTGTTAATGAGTATTTTAAAAGGGAGTGGGCCTTAAATCTATAGGTGGACGCCTTTTCGAGATATCGCCATAAAGCTGGAGCAGGGGTGACTCTAGAATTTGTTTGTACGATATGGGTATCAAATGAAAGGTGTTAATGAGTATTTTAAAAGGGAGTGGGCCTTAGTTCTATAGGTGGACGCCTTTTCGAGATATCGCCATAAAGGTTGACCAGAGGTGACTCTAGAATTTGTTTGCACGATATGGGTATCAAATGAAAGGTGTTAATGAGTATTTGAAAAGGGAGTGGGCCTTAGTTCTATAGGTGGACGCCTTTTCGAGATATCGCCATAAAGGTTGACCAGGGGTGACTCTAGAATTTGTTTGTACGATATGGGTATCAAATGAAAGGTGTTAATGAGTATTTTAAAAGGGAGTGGGCCTTAAATTCTATAGGTGGACGCCTTTTCGAGATATCGCCATAAAGCTGGAGCAGGGGTGACTCTAGAATTCGTTTGTACGATATGAGTATCAAATGAAAGGTGTTAATGAGTATTTTAAAAGGGAGTGGGCCTTAGTTCTATAGGTGGACGCCTTTTCGAGATATCGCCATAAAGGTTGACCAGAGGTGACTCTAGAATTTGTTTTGTACGATATGGGTATCAAATGAAAGGTGTTAATGAGTATTTTGAAAAGGGAGTGGGCCTTAGTTCTATAGGTGGACGCCTTTTCGAGATATCGCCTTAAAGGTGGACCAGGGGTGACTCTATAATGTGTTTGTACGATATGGGTATCAAATTAAAGGTATTAATGAGAGTTTTAAAAGGGAGTGGTGGTAGTTGTATATGTGAAGGCGTTTTCGAGATATCGACCAAAATGTGGACCAAGGGTGACCCAGAACATCATCTGTCAGGTACCGCTAATTTATTTATATATGTAATACCACGAACAGTATTTCTGCCAAGATTCCAAGGGCTTTTGATTTCGCCCTGCAGAACTTTTTCATTTTCTTCTACTTAATATGGTAGGTGTCACACCCATTTTACAAAGTTTTTTCTAAAGTTATATTTTTGCGTCAAAAACCAATCCAGTACTTACCATGTTCATCCCTTTTTTCGTATTTGGTATAGAATTATGGCATTTTTTTCATTTTTCGTAATTTTCGATATCGAAAAAGTGGGCGTGGTCATAGCCGGATTTCGGCCATTTTTTATACCAATACAAAAGTGAGTTCAGATAAGTACGTGAACTGAGCTTAGTAAAGATATATCGATTTTTGCTCAAGTTATCGTGTTAACGGCCGAGCGGAAGGACAGACGGTCGACTGTGTATAAAAACTGGGCGTGGCTTCAACCGATTTCGTCTTTTTCACAGAAAACAGTTATCGTCCTAGAATCTATGCCCCTACCAAATTTCACAAGGATTGGTTCTAACGTTTTTTGTGTTTCGACTTATGGCATTACAAGTATCCTAGACAAATTAAATGAAAAAGGGCGGAGCCACGACCCATTTTGAAATTTTCTTTTATTTTTGTACTTTGTTGCACCATATCATTACTGGAGTTGAATGTTGACAAAATTTACTTATATACTGTAAAGATATTAAATTTTTTGTTAAAATTTTACTTAAAAAAATTTTTTTTTAAGTGGGCGTGGCCGTTCTCAGCTTTTGCTAATTTTTATCAAGCATACATATAGTAATAGGAGTAACGTTCCTGCCAAATTTTATCATGATATCTTCAACGACTGCCAAATTAGAGCTTGCAAAACTTTTAAATTACCTTCTTTTAAAAGTGGGCGTTGCCACGCCCATTGTACAGAATTTTACTTATTTTCTATTCTGCGTCATAAGTTCAGCTCACCTACCAAGTTTCATCGCTTTACCCGTCTTTGGTAATGAATTATCGCACTTTTTCGGGTATTCGTAATTTTCGATATCGAAAAAGTGGGCGTGGTTATAGTCCGATATCGTTCATTTTAAATAGCGATCTGAGATGAGTGCTCAGGAACCTACAAACAAATTTCATTAAGATACCTCAAAATTTACTCAAGTTATCCTGTTAGCGGACAGACGGACGGACGGACGGACATGGCTCAATCAAATTTTTTTTCGATACTGATGATTTTGATATATGGAAGTCTATATCTATCTCGATTCCTTTGCACCTGTACAACCGACCGTTATCCAATCAAAGTTATAATATCCTGGGTACTAGACTGGGTCGATTTATAAACCGGTATCGCTCCATCGATTTTTCGATATGATTTGGGCTCAGGAAAAAAAGTTCCACTACGCATACCCAAAAAAATAATTTTCGAGCCTGCGAAAAAAATATGGCGAAAAGGTAAATTTTTCAACCAAAACACTCCCCAAAATCCAAGAAATATTTTTTTTTCAAAAAAACTGTTGTAAAAACGTTGGCGGCAACAGTTTGTGTGGAGTTTTTTGGTCGAAAAATTTACCCTTTCACCATTTTTTTTCGCAGGCTCGAAAATTATTTTTTTGGGTATGCGTAGTGGAACTTTTTTTCCTGAGCCCAAATCATATCGAAAAATCGATGGAGCGATATAGGTTAATAAATCGATATCGATTAACTTTGGTCCATACAAATCGACTCGACCCACGGTGTACAAGTACAATTGAGTATAATTATGACATAAATTTTATATAATGGCGGGTTTAACTTCTTTATACATTGGGTGTTGGCGAATATTTAATTGCATGACCCTTATTCTTTAGAATTTCTGCACAGAGACGTGACATTTAGTCAACAAATTGATGGCATCTTTCAACCAAAATCGCCACGCATGGCCTTTTTACAGCTTTCTATAGTTGTGTTGGGCTACTGTCTTCTTGACATCAACCCACAAATTTTCAATGGGTTTATGTCTGGTGACTGTGGCGGCCATTCCATGATTTTGATCTTTCTTTCCTCAAACCATTTTTTTGCACATTGCTCGTATAATTGGGTCGTTGTCTGCTGGAACGATAAAGCAAATACCATTTCGTCTCTGGAATATGGTAGCATGATGTCCTTGGGTATATCAACATATGAAGCGCCAGTCATATCTTCCCTAACCCAATGAGTGGGCTCCACGCCTAGCCAAGAAAATAATGCCCAGGCAATAATGCTGGAACCTACAAGCTTTCTCGGTTTTGTTGTATACTTCGAAAGGTATTCGGTGTTAGGTGACCGTCTTATATATTGGCGTGATCCGTTTCCACCATACATGCCCAGTATCTCAGGGAGCATGCGTACTCTATTACACCTTTTGTACTACTTCTGTATGCATATGGTTGTATTCTTTCAGTGTAGAACTACAAGTCGCAGGCAAGCCTCTCTTCCAATTTGCGTCGTGCTTCTTTTAATTTTTCCTAAAAATTGGCAGGACGAGACCTACGTATTTAAGCAGGCTCCGAACGGCATCTGCAAGGCCGCGAACAAGTTTTCTCTGAGAAGGTTTTCATTGCAGAAATACACTCGGAGTGCTTGCCAGATTATTGCCGAGGGGCGACCCCGCCTAGAAAAACTGTCTTCTAATTGAAAAAACTTGTTTCTTAAATTTCGATATTGCATTGCCCGTGGCGTAAGCTCAGGATCTTCGTTGTGGTAACGCTAGCGAAACAGCATGGCGGCCGCAGGCATTGCCTGAAATAAATGTATTCCTTTCTAACAGTTAAAGTGGCGGACGACATTTAAATCGCGATACTTCTGTAGTCCAAGTCCAAGAGGATGAGAATGAAGGTGTTTCAATAATACTCAAGCATTACGCCGTGTTTCTAAACATTAATGCTACTTGGCCCTTTAGCTCAGGATATTAGTTAAGCTTAGGTTGAACTGGACTGTCATTGAGGACCTGACATAGACTGAATGAGTCTATAGTGTTACCAGAAGTTTGCTCAACGGCCAAACTAAAAACACCTATCAGAAAACAGGACCAATGTTATAAAATAGTTCTGTTCTCCTGGCATGAACTATAAGCTTTCTAGGATCTATGCTACTTGCTTCTTTTAGATCTGATAACTGTGCCGATTCATATAGCCAGAGTATTAGTCTGGCGAGCGCAGAGTACGAGCACAAAATATGCTCAATCATTTACTTCTCTAACTCGCACTTCCAAAATCTGCTAGCACTCACTAGGCCAAATTAAAAATGATTTGAGGCCAGAAGTGAAATTCCTATCAGAATACCCATCATGCGCCCACAGCGTCCTCTTTGTAATGGTATGAGTAACTTTGTTAGTTCAAGGTTGTAAGACCTGCAAATGATCCTCAACACTTGCCAGCACGGCGTTCATGTCCAACTCGCATCCAATCTTATTGGGATGTGTATGATACAAGCTTCGAGGGATGTGATTTTTAAGCTAGCTCATCCACTTTTTTATTTCCATCTTTTCCTATATGCTCAATATTGATGTATAATTCTTACTTTACCGACACTTTTCAGGGATTGCTTACACTCTAACACACTTTTAGATGTTGTGATATGTGAATTTATTGCTTTAATTGCTGGTTGTCGAGTGCAAGGAATCCGGAGCTTTCTTAGCCCAGCTTACAAGATGACAAGAACACTCCCATAGTATTTTAACTTTGTCTGACAGCACTAGCGTTACTCCCTAATTTGATGGTACTGTATATTCATGGACCGCATAGCTTTTTGTCAATGGAACCAGCTACGTTTTCCTATTATTTGCCAAGAGTTCTTTATTCATCAGCATATATATGCCAACCCTAAAACAGGTCATATAAAATCGCGAATAAGAGCAGGAGGGAAGCAACACCGCATGTGGCGTACTTATTTCCACATTTCCCGCAGCTGTCGCTTGTTAGATCTAAGTGTGCGATATATCACATTAATACTTCTGTAGCTCTACTTCAATCTTCGGCAAAGAGTTTGTTATAAATGGTCGTCCATATGTATTTACATACATACATTCACTTGTAGTCAAGTTCAAAGAGCCATAGGCAGGCTTTTAAAACCCACAACAAACATATGCGAAAGTCAGCCAAAAAGCCACAAAAGATAATTTAGCCCAAAGAGATATGTATGTGCGAGATGGTTATACACAGCCATGCATACATACATGCACATGACAGAGAAATAAAGCTATAAAAACTAGCCAAAGGCAAAAATTGCCAACCAAAACTGTGAAATTTGGCAAAACGCATGGACAAATGATGCGGTGAGAGGGAAAGCGGTAGCTGCCTATTACTTAGGTGTGGTTAGTTCAGGCATGCTTAACGAACGAAACGATATCATTTCGTTACGATAATCAACGTTAATAAACGAAACGAAGTCATTTCGTTTCGTTTATTAACGTTAAGAACGCCAAATTAACGTTAATTTGACGATCTTAACGTTAATAAACGAAACGAAGTGACTTCGTTTCGTTTATTAACGTTGATTATCGTAACGAAATGATATCGTTTCGTTCGTTAAGCATGCCTGGGTTAGTTCGTATGTATGCATGTGTATGTACATATATGTATGCCTTTAGCGACGCGTCAGTCGGCCACCAAATGATACGAAAATGCGAGTTCAAAATTAAATCACGTCTTGTAGCATGCCACAATTAATAATTCTTATGGTGTGAGGAGATATGTATGCATGTGTGTGTGTATGCACTTGTATTGTGGTGCTTGCGTGTGTGGCCCAGTGTGGCCATATAGCTTTTTTCAAGCTTAGATTTAGCTTTTTTTCCGCTTAGCTTGAGAAATTGTGATTTAGCCTTAAGCATTTTTCAGAATTATTTAGCTGTTTCTTTCAATATTTTAGAAAATCTAGATGAACAATTTGGTGTAGATTAAACTTTAGGAACATTGAATGATTGTGGGCTGGATTTTAAAAATTTGAGGGCCTAAAAAAGATAGCGGTAGCTTAAGGTAGGAAAGTAATTTTATTAAAGCATCAACAACATTCAGTTCCGTGTGTTTGCAATTCTATTCAATTGACGGTTTAATTGCTTTTATCAACTACATACTTCCGAGAGTAATTTAAATTTTTGATTTCAGACATACATATTTAACTGGTATTCTAGTTCGCAAGTAAACAAAAGACCTATGCAAAGCTATTTCCTGCTTTTAAGGACGGCCTTAACGATACACAAAATTTTTTCGAAAAGTCCAAAATTTAAAAAATTTTCTAACTAAAAAAAGTTGGCTTTATGAGTAGCTTTTCAATAGGGGAGTGCCCTAAATCCCATCCCAAACACAGAATCCCAGTTAAAAAAAAATCCCAAATACATAATCCCCAAATTTAAAATCCCTTAACCAAAATCCTCAACACAAAATCCCCGCATTCTTTTTGGGGCTAAATCCACAAACCTTTTTGAGGAAATATCAAAAACCTCGAACACAAAAATTTTAATTAAATTATAAAGTAAAGTTCTGACGCGTATAAACATAATTACGCATTTATATATATGTAAGTATAATAAAATATATAAGCATAAAGTAAAATGATGGGGAATAACCTAACGTGTACGCGTTCTATTTGCATTGTGTTTTCATATCTTCTTTCTCTTTCTAACCATGTCAAATGTTATCATTGCGAATTTGACAACAACTTCTTATGTACATCAGTGGCCACAGAGGCTTAGGTCTTCAACTACCGTGCAAAAGTCGTCGGTTCAATGCTAGATCACGGATTTAAATTTTATTTTCTATTATCTAATTTTGGTTTATAAATTTATATTAAAATACTGTGAAAAAATATTAAAAAATTTAAATGAAAATCCTAGATCTGGTAGTGAAGCGACGATGAGAAAAAAATCGCAAAATTAGCATAATATCATTAATATAGCTATTGAATAAAAGGAAACTACGAAAACAAACTGCAAAAGTTCTCAAAATAATTGGAAAAAAGGAAAATTCAAAACCTAACAGATCTCCATCGCCTAAATATCTTTTTAGAGAAAAAATTCCGTTAAAGTATAAGTTTTGTTTGTCAAATGAATTTCTTTGCCTTATTAACTGCAAAATGTATCGATTAGTTACTTCTTGGCGATAGACGATAAAATTATCAGAAAACTGCTGGCAGGGTTTTGTAATGTAATTTATACATAAAAATATATGTATGTACATATGTATTTATAATTTGTAAAAACAAAAAAAAATGTTCCGGTGTTTACCTGCAATGCAATGAATATTGAATTTTTTTGTTATGTAAATACTATATTAATTGTATTTGTAAGTTATTGCGTTGCACTGTATTTTCTTTAATGTGCCCACTAAATATTTGTGAAATCATCAATATTGAAGTGTTAATTTGGAAACAGAATAAACATAACTATTCTTTTTCTGTGTGAAAAACATTCAAATTAGGTTTAAAATCGCGGCGATCGCGGAATGTTTTTCACACAGAAAATGGGGATTTCGTGTTGGGGATTTTGATTATGGGTTTTTGATTTTGGGGATTTTGATTATGGGATTTTGATTTGGGGATTTAGATTTTGGGGATAAAGGGGGTAACCCTTTTAATAGTTCTGGAGGTCCTAAAAATAAAAAAAAAGTTCCACAAACTTACGCCCAATTATCACATTTTTCAGAACATTTTGAATCCTTTTTACACTGTTAAAAAGCTACTCCAAACATAAATTTGTTGTTAGAATTAAAAAAAAATTGTTTTAGCTTTTTCGACTTTTGAAAAAATGTGGTAGTAGGGCGTAATATTGCAGACATATTTTCATATTTTCGAGAACTCCAGAAAACATTTGAAACCTACTCAGAAGAGTTTTTGTTTCAAAGATGTGCTGTATTGGTAATATTAGAAGGATGTCAAATGCTTCACTCCAAACAATTTATACAAATTGCAGATTGATTAATTATTTTCTACAAAACTGGAGTAAAAATTAGTTTTAGTTTTTGCTAGAAATACGAAATGTTTATACGGATATGTTTTTTTATGAATAAATGAACAAAACGCTTGAAATGTTGTCTTACATTTTTAGCTTTTCTTTCTAGCCTTACAAATTTTTATACAGCTTTTTTAAAATTTTTTCTTTGCCAATCAAGCCTTTTTTCTGAAAAAGCTCTGGCAACATTGGTGTGGACAAATGTGGTTTTGTATGTAACTGTTGCCTAAACTTTGTACGCCTAAAAGGCTGCTGCGGCGAATTTCTTTTCACGCTTAAATACACCACTTACCAAATCGCCAAGATAAAATATTTTTTTGCTAAGCTTAGGTGATAGATGTAGTATGTATTATTTTGCGTTAAGCTTTGAATGTATTCAGTTGTTAATAGGACGGTTTATCGCATATGTGACATGAATTTCAAAATTGAACTTTTGAAGGCAAGCAATAGCACACAATACTTTTGGAAAATTGTCAAAGAGAATGATCATTTTGTTAGAGCTATTTACTAAAGTATGTGCTCAAAAGTTCAGCACCTATTTCAAATAATTCGCAGCTACATAAGTTTTTAGGCATAGTCTTCAGAGTATACCATGTTGCTACTTTAAATTGAATAACATAACTTCATGTTAAAAAAAAATTTAATTAACTAGAGTTCGCCCAGTGGTTGAAATTTAACCACAGGAAAGGAAAGGAAAGGAAAGGAAAGGAAGGAAAATCAATGGAAGGGAAATCAAAATAAAAGAAATGAAAGAAAAGAAATGTAGAGGAATGGACAGGAAAGGAAAGGAATGGAAAGGAAACGAAAGGAAAAGAAAGGAAGGAAAGGAAGGAATATGAATGGAAGAGAAATGAAAGTAAAAGAAAGGAAATAAAAGAAAATTAAAAGAAAGGAAAGGAAAATAAAGAAAAGGTAAGGAAATGAAAGGAAAGAAAGGAAAGTAAAGGAAAGGAAAGGAAAATAAAATAATAGAATGGAAAAGAAAGGAAAGCAAAGGAAAGAAAGAAATAGACTTGATGCATGATCAGCTATGTATTTTTGTTTAATTTTTATTGTGTACAAAGCAACTCCTCGGCCATGCTCACGATTCAGCATAGTACACAAAAAGCAAGTACACACACACAGCGTGTCTATAGTATGAATAAGTGCATGTGTAGTGGTGTGACCTTTATGTTAAATGTTTTATATTAAAATGATTTTTCAAATTTTTTTTATTTATGGACAACAGTGCAGCTCAAAATTTCCTATCAATACATACATAACTTGTATACCTTAGAATTATAGTTTAGCAGAAAACGGTTCCACATTTTTTCATCGTGTCTATTTATATATAAGATTCATACCCGCTATATGCCATTAATCAATCATCGAAACCGGAAACTTAGGAAAAGAAGGTGAACTTAAAGGAAAGAGAAAAAGTGAAAGGAAACTTAGCGCATTTGAAAAGGAAAAGGAAATAGGAGGAAGTTGGAACTAAATATTAAAGTTAGGTCAAGCAGAAGAAAGGGTTATATGGGTTATGATGATGATGAAGATGAACATGATGACGACGATGATGGCAGTGATACTGCTTGTATTTGTTCTTCAGGAGAGAAAACGAAGACGTAGCTAGTATGTAAAGTGTTCCTAAAGGCAGAGTAACATGCAACCTCCTACGAATTAGGATCAATCTCCAGCTTTTCTCGTGTCATGTCACATCGTAAACCCCAAATATGTTTTGTATAACAAATAAACAATGTGTTTGGGCTCGATGTTAAAGGGATCAAGCAAACCGCTAACTAATAACTCTCCTTAAACTGAAAGTTCTTTATCATTCGAATTACTTTGTCATTAATGACAACAACAACAACCGATGAGGGTGAGAGCAAAAAAGAAGACGTATAATATGAATATATGCTGTTGATGTGGGCTTTATAATAGAATATTGCGTTCCGTTTCCAAGATATAGACGTAAATGTGAACCTGTATGAGTTTTAGCAATATGAGTATCTTGCCAAAAAGTGCTACTTTGGATTGAGTTGGCAATTGAAAAGTAAAGTCCTCTCTAGCCGAACAAAAATTAAGTTCTAGAAGTCGCTCATCATATCGGTCCAGATAGTGGAGAAAAACTTGGCCTCTCTTGGTGCTCCCAATTGTCAGTTATCGCGAAACAGGGATAGCTTGCGTGACTTGTCACGAAACGGCAAATCGCAAATTAATGATGCTGATGATGGGTATCAAAAATCGATAATTTCTTCTAGGATGAGTTTGTGCAATGTGGCTATCAAATAGAAGCTGTTGATGAGTGCAGATTATTTTGCTTTTGATATGTCCGCCCATTTCCGGTATACATACCTAAATATGTCCCAGGGATATTCTGTTTTTACGATATGTGTATTAAACGAAAGGAATTGACGTAGGTACAAAATTAAGAGAGGGGAAGTCATAAACAAAATGTCGGAGGGGCAGCGGGGAGGGAGATCGTGATGGAGAGCGCGACGAGTAGCGACAGGGGAAAAAGGCAGATGGAGATAGAGAAAATAAGAAATTATTTTCAAATAATAAGATAAACCAAAACTTCGTGCTGGGCAACGTCTGCCGGGTTTGCTATTTTATATTATCAGTAATAAACACGCCCACTTTCAGTAATACTTAGTGCTAAAAAAATGAAGCTTTCTGAAGTATAGGATTTACTATTACTAGTGCATTTTTATTACTATTGCTATTACAGACTACAAAATTTCATAACTGCGTTTTAATGGGGCTCTTAGAGCCACAATGTAGGCGGAAGATCGCTGAAATGGCAGACGACGCGATACCTATGTACGCCGAGTAATGAAAGTAGTAGGGTCTGTGTTATACTGTGCTGATCGGCAATAAGCGGATCACTTTATTTTTTTTCAAGAAATAGCTTAAATTGTAGCCTCATGAGCTTTTGTATTGACCGTCGACCAGCAATAACTTCGCATCGCACAACCTATTGTTGGGTTCCTGGGCACATGGGATAGATGGAAATGGAGGACGAATTAGCTAAAAAAATAGCGCAACACCCGAAGCAAGTAACGACCCAGCCAGCATTTTTTGAAAATTTTGATCAAAAAATATTTAAATATCATACCCCAAGATGATTAAAAACGTTCAAATTTAAAAGCATTTTCTGTTCGAAAATTAACGTATCGTCGGGAGAAAAATGTACCATAAATGTGATTATTCTTGAATAATCATTTATGATTCATATTTCGAAACGCTTTTTATTCATATTTGATATCATTGTAAAATTGAGCTTTAATTGTTTTAGAGTAATATTTGACTACTTTTCAGAGTCATTTTCTGATCATATTCGTGAACATATTTCAATCGTTTTGGTTGAGATTTTTGAATCATTTTTGAATGCGATTATGATGCATTTATTCTTCATATCTCATTCAAATAGATACTACATAATAATCTTATTTCATCAGGGGAAGAAAGCATGCGGAAGTGAGCTATTTGAACCACAGGTCACTCGCAAACAAACTTGACCTATATACACCTGCGACTACAACATCCAACATCAGGTATGATCGTCAATATCTTAAAATACGATACGGCACGGGATGTTGAAGACATATCCAGGTACATATGTCAAGAGAGTTTCACTTACCTGGTCAAATAGCTCACAACTTTTGTATTGTCCAACTATTATGTATTTTCTGGGAAGCCGAAGGTGGAGAAATGGTTGGGGAAATCTTCGGGCACGAGCAGCATTTGCATTACATTGTCTTGAAGAATGTCTTAATAATAAAAATTTTATATACATATTTTTTCTGAACTTCATGATTGAAAAAATGTGTGTATGTGAAAAAAATAAGATTTTCAATGAAAAGTAAAATTTTAACAAGTATAAAACTCATTATTCAGTCAACAAATATAGTCAGAAAACATTCAGAAAGCTGATTGAAAAATTATTATAAATTTTTGATCACCTAAAGTAAACACATTTGATTCAAATATGATTCCAAAATGTGATTGAAAAACTATATTCAGTTTTTGATCATCAAAGGTAAGCATATTTGATTATTTTTTTGTTGGTTTTTATGAAATATTAAAATTTAATCATCAAAACGACTTCAAAAATGATTCCAAAAAGTGATCGAAAAATGCTTTTCAGTTTTTGATCATCAAAAGTATTCATATTTGATTATTTCTTTTGTTCAATTGTATGATAACTCATTATTTAGTCAGAAAGAGTAATCAAATTGTATTTATATGTAGGGAAATTGAAAATTTAATCATCTAAATGCTGAGTGGGGAAGACTTGGGCGAGATTAAAAGAAGGCGGGAGTTACATATGATCGTCCAAGGAGGAAAGTCGTAGGACCAAGTGCGTGGCTGCAAAGTGTCGAAGATCATTTTCAAATCTTACAACCTTAAAATAAAAAAGTTGTTCTTATCATTAAAAAGAGGGGACTGTAAGCTAATGAGGGGTGTTTTGACTGGCAGCAGTTTTGCGCTCGCCAGGCTAAGACTCCAGGTGAGAAGGAGTGATACAGCTGTCAGTTCTAGGAGCAGCAAGTGGTAAAGGTCCTAGAAAGCTTCTAGTATTTGCCAAAAGGACGGAGTTATTTTATAATATATGTCTGTGCTGGTTTTTGGTTTGGTTTTTCAATTCATCTGGGAACACTTTGGACTCATTCAGTCTATGTGAGGTCCCCACGGACCGGTAAGTTTAAACAATCCTAACCTTTGATATTTCGTTTACTTTTCCTTTTATTTTCTCTTTTACTTTCACATTTTCCTCGGTTTTTGCTCTTCCTTTTTTTACTACTTTAATTTTAGTTTTATTCATTTCCACTGACTAATTTCGTGTGTTCGAAAATTCAATGTGTTCATATTAAATCGTACCCGAGATGGTGGGCGAGAGAGACAACAACATTATACTTGTTATTCAGCTTACTTATGTTATAGCTTCTCTGAATTTTGACTTGATTATATAAATATCCCGCGTAACCCTTTTCATTTCAAATTGTTGGTCAACTGTCCTCAAATAATGGACCTAATAATCAACGATAAATGTACACACAATGATCCACAAAATTTACAAGCTGAGCCGGAAACTGCTATGCGCCTTTTGATGCACACACAGGAAAATTAGGGAACAAGAACTTGTGCCTAAATATTTGTCAAGCTAAGGTTATGTCAACAAAAACTATCAGCACTTAAGTAATTCCAGTGGATCAATATGATTAGAGGAGCAAACAAGCACTGAGTCTGCTGTTGAAGCGTATTGAGTTTATTGAATTAAAAATTTATTGTATGCTCACTTGACGAACGACACACGGAAATCAAATGTGATGTATCGAGATGGCATAGATAAAGCTTTGTGTCAACACAAATACACACACATGCATGCATGCGCTCGTTTATGTGATGATAAAGAACAAGTAAGGAAGGTTAAGTTCGGCAGTAACCGAACATTACATACCCAGCTGAGAGCTTCGGACACAAAATTGCCTTTTTATGGATACATAAAAATGGTAATACTAAAAAGTGGCGCAACTTGCCTTTGCTATCTTTCTTCAGCTATCAATTCGTTTTATTTGAATATTTAGTAAATACACATATGTGTTAATGAGTATTTTAAAACGGAGTGGGCCAGAACTAAGGCCTTAGTTCTACAGGTGTACGCTTTTTCGAGATATCGCCATAAAGGTAAACCAGGGGTGACTCTCTAATGTGTTTTGTACGATATGGGTATCAACTGAAAGGCATTAAGGAGTTTTTTAAAAGGGAGTGGCCCTTAGTTGTATATGTGAAGGCGTTTTCGAGATATCGACCAAAATGTGGACCAGGGTGACCCAGAACATCATCTGTCAGGTACCGCTAATTTATTTATATATGTAATACCACGAACAGTATTCCTGCCAAGATTCCAAGGGCTTTTGATTTCGCCCTGCAGAACTTTTTCATTTCTTCTATTTAATATGGTAGGTGTCACACCCATTTTTCAAAGTTTTTTCTAAATTATATTTTGCGTCAATAAACCAATTCAATTACCATTTCTCATCCCTTTTTTCATATTTGGTATAGAATTATGGCATTTTTTTCATTTTTCGTAATTTTCGATATCGAAAAAGTGGGTATATTCACTTTGATTGGATAACGGTTGGTTGTACAGGTATAAGGAATCGAGATAGATATAGACTTCCATATATCAAAATCATCAGTATCGAAAAAAAATTCGATTGAGCCATGTCCGTCCGTCCGTCCGTCTGTCCGTTAACACGATAACTTGAGTAAATTTTGAGGTATCTTGATGAAGTTTGGTATGTAGGTTCCTGGGCTCTCATCTCAGATCGCTATTTAAAATGAACGATATCGGACAATAACCACGCCCACTTTTTCGATATCGAAAATTTCGAAAAATCGAAAAAGTGCGATAATTCATTACCAAATACGGATTAAGCGATGAAACTTGGTAGGTGAGTTGAGCTTATGACGCAGAATAGAAAACTAGTAAAATTTTGGACAATGGCGTGGCACCGCCCACTTTTAAAAGAAGGTAATTTAGAAGTTTTGCAAGCTGTAATTTGGCAGTCGTTGAATATATCATGATGAAATTTGGCAGAAACGTTACTCTTATTACTATATATCTGCTTAATAAAAATTAGCAAAATCGGAGAACGACCACGCCCACTTTTTAAAAAAAATTTTTTTAAATTCAAATTTAAAAGAAAAGTTAATATCTTTACAGTATATAAGTAAATTATGTCAAAATTCACCTCCAGTAATGATATGTTGCAACAAAATACAAAAATAAAACAAAATCTCAAAATGGGCGTGGCTCCGCCCTTTTCCATTTAATTTGTCTAGGGTACTTTTAATGCCATAAGTCGAACAAAAATTTACCAATCCTTGTGAAATTTGGTAGAGGCTTAGATTCTAGGACGATAACTGTTTTCTGTGAAAAAGGGCGAAATCGGTTGAAGCCACGCCCAGTTTTTATACACAGTCGACCGTCTGTCCTTCCGCTCGGCCATTAACACGATAACTTGAGCAAAAATCGATATATCTTTACTAAACTCAGTTCACGTACTTATCTGAACTCACTTTGTATTGGTGTAAAAAATGGCCGAAATCCGACTATGACCACGCCCACTTTTTCGATATCGAAAAATACGAAAAATGAAAAAAAATGCCATAATTATATACCAAATACGAAAAAAGGGATGAAACATGGTAATTGTATTGGTCTATTGTCGCAAAATATAACTTTAGAAAAAAACTTGGTAAAATGGGCGTGACACCTACCATATTAAGTAGAAGAAAATGAAAAAGTTTTGCAGGGCGAAATCAAAAGCCCTTGGAATCTTGGAAGGAATACTGTTCGTGGTATTACATAAATAAATAAATTAGCGGTACCCAACAGATGATGTTCTGGGTCACCCTGATCCACATTTTGGTCGATATCTCGAAAACGCCTTCACATATACAACTAAGGGCCACTCCCTTCTAAAACCCTTATTAATACCTTTAATTTGATACCCATATCGTACAAACAAAATTCTAGAGTCACCCCTGGTCCCACCTTTATGGCGATATCTCGAAAAGGCATCCACCTATAGAACTAAGGCCCACTCCCTTTTAAAATACTCATTAACATCTTTCATTTGATACCCATATCGTACAAACAAATCCTAGTCACCCCTGGTCCACCTTTATGGCGATATCTTGAAAAGGCGTCCACCTATAGAACTAAGGCCCACGCGCTTTTAAAATACTCATTAACACCTTTCATTTGATACCCATATCGTACAAACAAATTCTAGAGTCACCCCTGGTCCACCTTTATGGCGATATCTCGAAAAGGCGTCCACCTATAGAATGAAGGCCCACGCCCTTTTAAAATACTCATTAACACCTTTCATTTGATACCCATATTGTACAAACGCATTCTAGAGTCGCCCCTGGTCCACGTTTATGGCGATATCCCGAAAAGGCGCCCACCCATAAAACTAAGGCCCACTCCCTGTTAAAACACTTATTAACACCTTTCGTTTGATACTCGTATCGTACAAACAAATTCTAGAGTCACCCCTGGTCCATCTTTATGGCGATATCTCGAAAAGGCGTCCACCTATAGAACTTAGGCCCACGCCCTTTTAAAATACTCATTAATACCTTTCATTTGATACCCATATCATACAAAATAAATTCTAGAGTCACCCCTGGTCCACCTTTATGGCGATATCTCGAAAAGGCGTCCACCTATAGAACTTAGGCCCACTGCCTTTTAAAATTATCGTTAACACATTTCATTTGAAACTCATATCGTACAAACAAATTCTAGAGTCACCCCTGGTCCACGTTTATGGCGATATCTCGAAAAGGCGTCCACCTATAGAACTTAGGCCCACTCCCTTTTAAAATTATCATTAACATATGTCATTTGATACTCATATCGTACAAACAAATTCTAGAGTCACCCCTGGTCCACCTTTATGGCGATATCTCGAAAAGGCGTCCCCCTATAGAACTTAGGCCCACTCCCATTTAAAATTATCATTAACACATGTCATTTGATACTCATATCGTACAAACAAATTCTAGAGTCACCCCTGGTCCACCTTTATGGCAATATCTCGAAAAGGCGTCCACATATAGAACTAAGGCCCACGCCCTTTTAAAATACTCATTAACACCTTTCATTTGATACTCATATCGTACAAACAAATTCTAGAGTCACCCCTGGTCCATCTTTATGGCGATATCTCGAAAAGGCGTCCATCTATAGAACTTAGGCCCACGCCCTTTTAAAATACTCATTAACACCTTTCATTTGATACCCATATCGTAGAAACAAATTCTAGAGTCAGGCCTGGCCCACCTTTATGGCGATATCCCTAAATGGCGTCCATCTATAGAACTATGGCCCACTTCCTCTTAAAATACTCTTTAATACCTTCCATTTGATACACATGTCATACAAACACATTCCAGGGTTACCCTAGGTTCTTTTTACAACATGGTAATTTTCCCTTACTTTGTCTCCACAGCTCTCAACTGAGTATGTAATGTTCGGTTACACCCGAACTTAGCCTTCCTTACTTGTTTCTTTATAACAAGATAAAGTGAGTTGAGATAAGTACGTGAACTAAGTTTAGTAAAGATATATCGATATTTGCTCAAGTTATCGTGTTAACGGCCGAGCGGAAGGACAGAAGATCGACTGTGTATAAAAACTGGGTGTGGCTTCAACTGAATTCGACCATTTTCGCAGAAACCAGTTATCGTCATAGAAGTTCGATTTGTGGCATTAAAAGTATTCTAGACAAATTAAATGAAAAAGGGCGTAGCCACGCCCATTTTGAAATTTTCTTTTATTATTGTATTTTGCTGCATCGTATCATTACTGGAGTTGAATGTGGACATAATTTACTTATATACTGTAAAGATATTCAATTTTTTGTTAAAATTTGACTTAAAAAAAATTATTTTTTAAAAGTGGGCGACTTCGTCATCCGATTTTGCTAATTTTTAATTAGACCACATATAGTAATAGGAGTAACGTTCCTGCCAAATTTCATCATGATCTCTTCAACGAGTGCCAAATTACATCTTGCAAAACTTTTAAATTACCTTCTTTTAAAAGTGGGCGGTGCCACGCCCATGGCCCAAAATTTTACAAATTTTCTATTTTGCGTCATAAGGTCAACTCAGCTACCAAGATTCATTCCTTTATTCGTCTTTGGTTATGAATTATCACACTTTTTCGGTTTTTCGAAATTTTCGATATCGAAAAAATGAGCGTGGTTATAGTCCGATTTCGTTCGTTTTAAATAGCGATCTGAGATGAGTGCCCAGGAACTTACATGCCAAATTTAATTAAGATACCTCAAATTTAATTAAGTTTACTCAAGTTATCGTGTTAACGGACATGGATAAATGAATTTCTTTTTTCGCCCAGATCATTTTGATATATAGAAGTCTATATCTATATCGATTAGTTTATGCCGTTACGGGGTACCGTTATGCGAAAAAAATTAATATACTCTGTGAGCTCTGCTCAGCTGAGTATAAAAAGGAATAATTTTAGTTCACTATCGGTTGGGTGCTAAGCTCACGTTCAATCACACTCGCATTTATGTATGTATACAAAGATTTGCACGCACATATTTACAATACAACGAAGTACTACACTGCGTATACGTGACGTGTTTAGCTGTTTATGAAGAGCAAATTGTGAAATGAAGAGGATACTACAATACAGTGATGATAATCATGGTACATTTGTACTTTTTTTGGGACATTACGCTTCCCGAAAGTACGTTGGTACTACATTGACTTATTTGGTACATTTTTGTAAAATACAGCACTCCACTTCAAGTTATTTGCAAAGCAATGTACAAAAAACTTTTAAATTTTTCGAAGAAAATATATAGTTAAGTTGTTTTGTTGCCGAGCACAATTTGCCATTTGCAATTATGGATCATTTAAATATGCTTATGAAAAATAGCATAACTGATGCTAAAATTGTGAACAAATTTTGCATCAATAGAATTAAAGCACAGAAAATAATAACTCAAATAACAGGGCCAGAAAATTATAAATCCATAATTGTATTTTGTCAGAAGAATTATTACTCTCTAATAATAGATGAAACGACTGATATATGTATATCAAAAAATTTTGCATTGATAGATTTTTAGATTTGATACCTTTGACCGTAGCACGGAGGGTATTTTTAATGCCATTATTAAATCTTTGAAAGACCATTCAATACCACTTGAAAAATGATTGGCTTTCACTGCCGACAATTGCTCGGTTATGATGGGAGCAAAAAGCAGTGCAAACAAGGCTGAAGCAAGTTGTTCCAAATCTTCATGTTAATGTGTGTTTGTCACATTTTAAATTTAGCTTCAAGGGCCGCTTGTGATATATTTCCCAACAAAATTGATAAATTTTTGTTGGAATATCCAAGTAGTTCGACTACGCTCAGTACCAAACACCCTTTATAACGAAATGTAACAAACAACAATATGTAAATGTATACTCATTTCCCTCATTATAACTTTAATATGAAACATTGCTCTTTAATATTCTTGACAGTCCTTTGTTAACCGTATACCGGAACGCATCGCTATTTTCTATATATGTATGTGCTCAAATAAAACTTTACTTTAACGGCGCTTAGCTGGAATCCACCGTGTTATAATTTCTTATAATTTTTAGAAGACGTAAACTATCATTTTTGTAACAGCCCCCTTAGGAGGGCAGACTTTCAGAGTTTTCTAGAATATTTCGGTACAGAAATGCATGTTATACTAAAGTATGCCCCCCCCAAGGCGGCTTTCTAGACAAGCAGTCATAGAATTCTTGAGCAATGGGAAACTCTCAAGTATTATTTTAATTTTTACGGATTTGAAAATAAAAGCAGTAATCAAAATATTAACCTTATATCTGAAATTTTTCAAAGTCCTATTCATAAAGTATATTTTACATTTTTTTGTTATATTTTAAGTCAAATAAATAATGTGCATATAGAAATGCAGTCTGAAGTTAAATATTGATTAAGACGAAAATCACTTAACCTAGATCAAGTTTATTGCGGTGTTAATGTGGATATTATTCTATCAAACAACCTTTTCGAAAAAGATGACGTACACATATTTAAGAGCTGTGCTAAGTAGTATTTTTGTAAAGAAAGTAAATTTGAATGATAGAACTTTGTTGTGGGCTGCAAAGCTTTCACCAGAAAGTATTTTAAGCGGTGAAATAAATAGTATTGTGCCTTTAGTTAGGGAAAATTAATTCTGAATTTATATCTATGAGAGCCTTAAAAAGTTCAAGAATTTAAATATATGCAGCTTTTGGGAAGAATTAAGATCGGTTAAAAATAAATTAAATGCGCAAATATTTTCCAATATTTATAGAATAGTTCAAGGCATATTATAGATTCCACATTCATCCACAAACGTAGAAAGCATATTTTCTATACAAAATTTAATTAAATCTAAGTGTAGAATTCAAAGAAGCACAGTTTCGAATTTAATAAAAATTAAAGAATTGATGAAATCAACTAACAATAGTTGTCATAATATAGATACGAAAAACAGCTTTTTGTCAACTAAGGTATTTAAAGAACTCAAAGAAGAAGAACAGTTAATGTAGTGATTGAAACATGAGTTACTAGTATAGATGTAGGCGACAATTTGTCAACTTTTATACATGAATCTAAATCTTTTGAACATAAAATGTTTTTATGAAACGTTTTTGCATTGAATGCAGCTGTTATTTAAATATTAATTTTATATTCCTTACTGGTACTCAATAGAGAAATGTTTTTTATATGTATATAATTGTACGCTTCAATCGATAAACTTCTTTTATTATTTTTACTGGAAAAGTATTTCTTCATAAATCATATTTCCCTGTTATACTATCTTTAATTTGTGTTAGAAAGTTTCCTGACTAAAAACAGTTTTTAGATAAAGAAGCAGAATATAGCTCTAGTTTGGTTCAAATTCACATCCGAAGACTTTTGGTACATTTTTGGATGATTTGGTACATTTTCTTTCCTCGTTTGGTACAAAATGAAAAAATCCATTTATCATCCCTGATACAATACCATATTAATGTGAAAATAGCAAATAAATCTTCATGCTCTTAACATTCGCAATGTATTCTTCAATCGCTAAAATTGGTTGTTTTGCTGTAAGCTATGCAAGCCTGACAAACTTCTGATAGCTGAACGCTAATACAACGAAGAAGTGGTAAATCGTTTTGAATTGTGTTGTTATAGGTCACGTGATGTGTCTTTATAGACATGAAATTGTTTCGGTAAGAAGTAAGTGTGTATCTGCATATTGAGATAAAAAGCGAGGATGAGCTCTTGGCACAAACTGATAAAGATGAAGTGAAAGCAGAAAAAGAACAAGTAGGATAAATGAGAAAAGGAGTGTAAAAACAAGTGGGTTTATTTGATGATGAAAGTAATGTGAATGATGGTTTGTTTGCCGCCATCAAAAAATAAATAGAAAAGAAAAGAATTTAAAAGAAAGGCAAGGCAAGTTAAGGTAGGTTCAGATAGATATGAGCGCTAACAGTTAACAAGAGAAGGACCTAAGGAGCGGGCATAAGGCAAGACAAGGGAAAGATAAAAGAAACTTAACATGAAAAGGAAAAGAAAGCCAGGTCACCCAAACCTTTATTTTAAACGTACATACATGCGCGTTAATCCTTATACAATTTTTCTTTTTATGTCAGATACTATGAAATTATGGATGAGGGTCAAGTGCTAAATTCCTTGCTTTATCGCACACGCGTAGTTATTCAGAAAAAAATTTAACAAGGCTGCAACCTATTCGCATTTTTATTTATTTATTTACTTAATCAACAAACAAGATGCTTAAGATGTTTAATATAAATATATATATATTAACTTATAAATTTAAAAAGTATAGTTAAACTAATCACAGGAGCCCAATGAGTTGAGTCTTAAAATTAAACTTAGTACTATCAAAAATCAAACGCCAAGACGGCAGAATAAGCATTAAATTGAGACAATGTACTCCTTAGAGACTCTAACAAGACCAACATAGAACAGCTCGTTACAGCGAAATCACGTGATGGTACATTATAGCGAATTCTCATGAGAAGGTAAGAACAATCAATAGAGCTAGTAATTACATCAAAGACCACACACGTTGACAACAGAGTTCGCCTGGAGTTCAATTACATGAGATTTTTTAGCAAACAGCAAGACTGTATAGAGTCCTCAAAGTTCAACAATCCAAGGCAAAGCGTACAAGGGCTATCTGAACAGATTCCAGCCTCTTAACATGAACTGCATGGAAAGGCATCCAAATTAATACCGCATGCTCCAATCTAGACCGAACTAGAGACGAGTACAATAATTTGAGGGTATAGGGATCGGTTTGGAAACAACAATTTTATGTGAGTTATGAGATTTAGCTTGGAATCAAAATAAACATCCAAGTCCTTAAATTCATATAACATTTTCAGTGCAAAATCTGAGATACTATAAGAAGTAGAAGTAATACCAGAAACTCTTAACTTAAGAGGTATAATGACACTTACCAATGTTCAAAAATAAGCGATTACTGACACACCAGTTATATAATTTGTCCAGCTCACTCTGTAATATTAAAGGATCTTCTGCACATTTGATTTCATATTAGATTTTTATGTCATCCGTATCTAGAAGAAAATTGCATTTAGAAAAGAACGAGATTATATCATTAATGAACAAAATAAATAGCAGCGGGCCCAAGACGCTACCGTGGGGAGCGCCCAAGGAAGCTACGAAAGAATAAGATGACACACTATCAAGACGAATGATGCAACATATTTTGTCTAGGTAGAATTTTATCCATTTTAAAAAACTTGATTGAAAGCACATGCTTCCAAAGTTTGGCTAATAGTTTACGATGGGATATCCTGTCAAAAACCTTAGAACAGATCGTATCAATTTTAAATACTTTTTGTAAGGTTTCCTAACAGTCTTCTGTAAAAATAGATAAGTTTTTGTGGTGCTGCACAAACCGGTAATTTTGAGAGCAAAGCAAGTGTTTCACAGAAAACTAATTTTTTCCTTAACTATGCTGTGAAATAGCGGTAAGTTTGTGTTCTCTACATAATTTTTGCTACCACTTTTAAGTATAGGTGTGATAAAGGTGAATTTCCATGCATCAAGAAAAACACCAACTGAAAGTGAAATAATACATATGTGACGAATAAATGACGAACAACTTTTTAGCGAAGCAGTTGACAGTTCATCAGCAACTGACGCTTGACATTTTTAAACCTTTTATGCAAATGAAATGATTTAACAGCTTTTGTTATATCGGCCTACTGACTTGTAAGATCGCGGGTTCGAATCGAAGAAAAGAAGAATGCCTTAAGCTCGATTCGAACCCGCGATCTTGCAAATCACTAGGCCGATATAACAAACGTTGCCGATGAGCGACTTTAGCAGTTCCCGAAATGGATCTATACAACGAGCTTTGGCAGTTGTCTAAATTTTTTTTCTTCTGTTCTAATTTAAAAACATTTTTCATTTAAGAAAAAACGTATCATAACAAAAATAATGATAAAATAATTATTTTTAGGCCTTGAGCTCGATTCGAACCCGTTAGATGGTTTAACAAATTTTTTTTAATTTTTGAAAATAGTAAGTCCCTTGAAGCGAAAAGTAAGACTCACCAATACGTATACCGAAATAATTAGGATCACAAGCTCAGTCGTACATTCATCATACAGCCGTCTGTCCAGATAATCGTGGTTTCGTCTTTTTAATAGCCACCAGCATGAAATTTGTCTAGATTATTGCGTGCACGACGTGCACAGTTCGTAAAAAAGTCGTCAAGATATATCCCTTATTCCCGGGTTAGGGGGTTAGAATATACCCGCGGTAGGAATGCCTATCGTAAGAGGCGACTAAAATACCAAATAGATTCCAGGAGTTGTGTAGCGCAACCCTTTCAGGTTGCCAGCGCAATATATAGCTTCTCCATACCCAATTGTCAACCTCACCTATCCGTGGCGAATCCTGTTTCATTAACAACCGAGGCTCTGGCGAGCCCGAACTCCTTATGGATCTGGGTGTGGGAGGGCGGGATGGCCTAGAAGGTCGCATGCGGTCATAACAAGTCGTTCCCGAGATGGTCGGACTTGGTACCGGAACGTACCGGATCTGCATCCGGCGAAGGACCATAAATATCGATAACACTCCCCAAGGCCTTCGGGGAGTGTCCTTATCGCTACAACAACAAGAACAACATATATCTCTAACGGATTTCATGAATTCTAAACTTTTATCACATTTTTGTTCGTAACAGCCGAAACAGTCACATTCTTATTTATCTTTTTATTGAATTAAATATGGCAATATATTTAAAAAAAAATTATATATGGTTTCGACCTAATCGAGACTATTTCATGAAAGTTTTTGGGACTGTTTAGTAATTGTTCTCGGCATTGGTTTCGTCATTATTTCGGGACTGCGTAACGATGATTTCGGAATTGTTTATGCAAACATTGGAAGTTGAGGACGGTTTCATGATTAATTCGAAACCATTTCATAATTCTTTCTGCGATCGTTTTTGGGTTGCCACCTATATCCATTTTTTTTTAATTGATTTTGAAATAATTTTTGGAGACAGTGTCGAGATCAATTCGAGTTTGTTTTTGGACATATTTTCAGACTAGGTTGGGTTAGGTTGAACGTGACGGCCCGCAAGACCTCACATAGACCGAATGAGTACATAGTGTTATCAGAAGTTAATTTAACGAACAAACTGAAAACCTCCTTCAAAAACAGTACCTATGTTATAAACTAACTCCGTCCTCTGGGCAAATACAAGACCCCTCTAAGGGCATATGACATTTGCTGTTCCAGATCTGTTAGCTGTATCACTCCTAATACCTTGAGTTTTAGCCTGGCAAGCGCAGGGCATGAGCACGAAACGTGCTCGATCGTTTCCTCCTCCAATCCGCACTTCCTACATCTGCGATCCTTTACTAGGCTTTATTTGAAAGCATGTGACGCCAGAAGGCAGAGTCTAAACCGTCATGAGCCTGCAGTCCCATTTTATAAATGATAAGAATAACTTTATTAGTTGTAAGACCTACATATGACCTTCGATACATTTCAGCCCTGCGCTTAGGTTCAAGCATTTCTGCTTGGTCGATTATGTGCAACTCTCGCCTTCTTTAAATTCAAGCTTCGAAGAATGCACTTTTTTTTAGCTAGCTCATCCGCATTTTCATTCACTTACCCAGGGCCTCTGTATTGATGTATGTTTCGCCCAATTCTCTCCAGAGATTGCTTACACTCATAGCAAACTTTAAGATGTTGTGCTATGCGAGATTATTGCCTAAATTGCTACTTGTCTGTTAGTATAAAAGTTGACACAGCTGGGGTTTAAGCTACTTTCCTCAAGTGTTTATACTACTTGTGTTACGGCTACTATTGCCGCCTGAAAAACCCTACAGTGATCCGGCAGTTTTTGGCATCTGTTTATTTCCGAGTCAGCGCAGTATACCGCGTACCTTACTTATTCTATTGCTTTGGAGCTATTTGGGCATCCTTGCACCCTTATGTGGTGGCACATTAGTCCATTCAAATTTGTCCCGCTTGACCGCTATTAAACTACTTCCACTATCATGCGAACTTAAGTGAGAGCGAAATGTCAGCTGACTACGACAAACTGTCCAATGATGGAAAGTTCATCAGAAATCTCGAAATAGGAGGTGGAGCAGCCTAATAAATAAATATAAAATAAAAAAAAATAAATGTAAGGCGCGATAACCTCCGAAGAGAGCTTAGGTCGAGCTTGTTTTCCAATTTGCGTCGTGCTCCTTTTAATTTTTCCTACAAATTGGCGCGACGGGACTTACTCGTTTTAGGCCAACTCCGAAGGACATCTGCAAGGCAGATGAGTTTTCACTGAGAGCTTTTCATTGGCATAAATATACTCGGAGTGCTTGCCAAACACTGCCGAGGGGCGACCCCGCTTAGGAAAATTTTCTTCTAATTGAAAAATCTTGTTTCTAAAGTTTTGATGTTGCTATGCCCGGGGCGTGAACCCAGGATCTTCGGTGTGGTAGGCGGAGCATGCTACCATCACACCACGGCGGCCGCCAATTAATATATATACATGACAGTAAAAATGCCGCGCTTCAACACTAAAATGCAATTCAATTGCCTCATAAAGTTTTTACTACTCATGGATGAGACTAAAATCCCAAATTGTTGACGTGCTAACATTGGTTGTGCTGATTTGATAATTGCGTATGAAATTATTATCGTGCTTAAAGTAGGCCAAAACACTAAATAATAAATATAAATAAATAAACAAACTGGGATTTGAGATCAGCATTTTTTTTATAGGAAATTTATATTTTGCATTCGAATTTTATTCATTTGACCATAAAACAATAACATTTCTTTTCAACCAAAAAATAATAATAATTCATTATTTTCTTATCATGCGAAACAGCAATTTATCTATGTTAGTTGCAAATCTTTACTCAAACCAGAAATTCAAATAAAGTTGCTATTTTATTGGACAAGCCGGCAGCTAAATAATAGAAATTATAATAAAAATATGACAAGTGGAAAATGTGCAATTGCATTAGCTAATCTACAAACAAATCATAAATTTAACGCACGATTTGTCACCGTCAGTCGGCAGTCTATTAAAGCAGCCCCTCCCCCTCTATTTTAACCAAGTAACATTTATCATATCCAGTGGCGAATTTACCATATAGACAACATAGGCTAGAGCCTAGGGCGGCAAAATTGAGGGACGGCAAAATTTGCGTCGATTAATTTTTGAAAAAAAAACCATTGCATTGGCATTTTGCTGCACTAAAATCGTATTTTTGTCTGTATATTATAATAAGTAATTCATTCTTTTTCATGCATTTTGAAATTAGAATGAAGCTGTAAATTATTTTTCCGCATAGCGGTCGTAAAAATATGCCTAAAACTTCTTATCACGCGCCCTAGAAACCTAACAGCGCGTCTGTGCGTGGCGTAAAGAAACAGCCGACCCGCAATCCTGAGAATCAGAATAATCTAAGAGGTTACCACATTTGACATCACTGCCAAAAAAACGAGCGTGCATTCGATGCACATCTTGAGCTCGAGCCCTTCTGTTTCTCACAAGTATATTATACTGCATGAAATCTGAAGGTCAAGTCTGATCGTACGTCAAATAATAGGCAGTATATATAATCTTTTGTTTGTCTCGCGCGATAACTTTTCTCTTATCAGTGATATGAACCATCTAAGCAACGAATAATTACGTAAGAAATCCACCATATTGAGCAACTACTATACCCAAGATCTGCAGGAAAATTTGGGAAGTGAAATGCTCTTTTTCAAGGCATACTGCATCGAAAAGAACATTTCAAATTATTCTCCGCTGAAACTGTTAAAAATGCTGAGTCAAGATAATTTACATATATCTTACCCTAATGTTGACATTGTGTTGCGAATGTTTGTTTCAATTCCTAATGCAAATTGTAGCGCAGAGAGATCGTGCTGTTTTAAAACGCGTGAAAAATTACCCCAGATCTTCACTGGGCGAAGACAAACTGAACGTTGTTGCTTTGTTAACGATATAATCAGAATTGCTTTTATCTATCGATTGTGATGATGTCATTTGTGAATTCGCAACTGAAAAATCTAGACGCAAAGAAAGGTAAATGAGGAAAAGAAATGTAAAAGGAATTGAAAGGATAAAAGTTAAGGTTAAATTAATAACAAACTACATTGTAATAAAGCAATGAAAATCGCATTCATTGTGTTAAATATTGTTATTGTGAAAATATTATTTATTGCCTAGGGGCGGCGAATATTCAAATCCGCCACTGATTATATCTACTGTAGCTCTTTCGGATAAGTGAAAGAGACGCTGTATGGTTCTGCAATGGACGATTGCTTTTTGAAAACAAAATAAAAGGCATTTCATAACTCTGCGCGCACGCAAATTCTCGCGTCAAATGACAATGGCGTCGATGACAAAAGCGTTTATGACGTTTTAGATTTAGAAGAATTATTGCATTTAGAAATCTTATTCTACGCACTTACATAGTAAGACAGCTGGCAAATAAGTAGGCAAGCGTCCAAGTATAATGAGGTAGAGCGCTTCGGAGGGGACGATGTCTTTCTGACGTTTGAGATTGATGATATTACTTCACGGTGTTCCGAGCGCCTTACAAGTGCAAATGCTTATTCAGAATAATTTAAATAAAATTGTGACTGCTAACTAATCAGATGATTGCAGAGATATTATTAGCGTGACCAAACGTTTCTAATTGTTAAAGATGTCACCATATTTGATTTAAACTCAGCTGTATATGATAAAACAAAAGCTTGCATGGGCAATATAGAGGCTCGTGACGAGATGATGTAAGAAAACGTCACGTTTCAACCTTAACTTTTCCAAATACGGCCAACCCAACTGCAAATAAGTTCTGCGTATATTGCGTTAGCCGCTGCAACAAGGCTTAAGGCCTCGGAACAGCTTGAGTGCAGGCCGTATGGTCATAGCAGTATAGCGCCATCTAATATCTGGCAAACGGAATATATGGTTCCGTGCCTGAGCTTCGAAAGAGTTCTGAGAGCTGCTGGGGATGTATATTACTCAAACGGTCGAAATCATCGTTGATACCGGGGTAGTCGTCCACGGTATACACAGTGTTATACGGGGTGATGTACTCCCTCGCTGGACACTTCTGCCTCCAATTCTGCACGCTTTGGGTGGAGAGGAAGAGAACCTTAAAGGAACAACGACAGCCGTTGGTGCTCACGCATCGAGTGGAGAGATGGCCTTTCGAAGAGGTCGTGCCAACATAAGGGCGAAGAGCCCGTTCTAACCTGAACCGAATGGCGGGAGATATGTAGCCAGAAGACATGCGTCTTATCGCCTATGTAAAGAGAGCGGCGACTCTCACAACGACCGCACCCTCTTCTCGCCGGGGGAGCAGGGATGCGTTCTAAAAAAGTACAACGATTCTCCCTCAATCACATGGAGCGGCTTACAGCCGCGGTCAGAGCCGGAGGGAGGGGATAATTTGGTCAAAATACAGCGGGCCCTTCTTCGTCCAAGTGGGCGGCGGGCGAGGTATGTAGTCCAAAAGCATCCCTGCAGCATGGTAGTGACGAGCAGCAGGAGCAATTAAATATGTCGTAAAAAACATCCACTCCCACTGGTTCACCTATCTGGACTGAACAAACAGTAAACTCATTCTTTTATATGGCCTCTGTGATGTTGAATCTAATGGCCGTTTCACAAGGAACTTTTTCATAAAGATACGTTCAACGCAATCTTATACATGATGAGCATATTGCACGTACTTTTATGGAGCACGGCAGATCGAGCGACACTAGCGCCATCTGACATACAAAAATCGGCAATGTTCAACTTTGGATACATGTAAAGCTTTTGCTTTGGTTATGAGTGTTTTCACACTTTGGAATTAATTTCCCCACTCTTTGCTACTTTTACAACCTTTTGCACAATTAAAAACTGGATTTTAACAAAATAATAGCAGTGTTTTTCTTGTATATTGAGAATGTTTATGTATACTGAGAGTGTTTCGCGACAAGTCGAAATAAGTTTCATCTGAAAAGTCTGAAAAACTCTTTATGTTTACAAACGCAACATCTTACGTGATTGCGTTAAACGCAGCTATATGAAAAAGTTTATTGTGACGCGGCCATAAGAAATGAAATGGCATTTCAGTGTATTACCAAATCTGCGATTTTTCATCGCAATTCAAATCACTTCAAAAATTAATTTTAAAATAGATGTTTTTAAATTTTAAACCACTACGAATACACACAAGTGGCGAATGTTTGAAAAAACCCGGTGACATCCATTATCCCTGTCGGCCTTGCTTGACAGGTAGGTATGGGCAATTGAGGAATATTCTTCACTCATTCATCATGACAAAAAATCAAAACTTTAATTTTTCTTGCGTTCATTGTGGCAGGAAAACTTTTGACGTACGTTGTTCAAATGAGACATCAGCGCCAAATCCACGCATAAGTTGAGTGTGTTTGGGACTTAAGGGTTGATCATTTAAATCAACTTTGTCAATTCATATCAAGGCTCGATTTTTCAGTACAAGTTCAGCTCAGTTTGTCAGTTGAAGTACACTGAAAGAAAAAGACTGGTAAAATCATATACGGGTCAAATCAACCGAAATTTCTGTCAATTTTTATCCATCGCAACAAGATGTTGAATCAACTGCGCACAAATCTTTGATCTGTAATTGACCGTTTTAGTAGTCAAATGAAGAAAAAAAGTTGTTGCGACAGCTTTGTGTGAAAGTACCTATGTTGCCATATAAATAAATAAATGTAAGGCGCGATAACCTCCGAAGAGATTTTAGGCCGAACTTCTCTTCCAATTTGCGTCATGCTCCTTTTTAATTTTTCTTACAAATTGCCGGAATGCGACCTACTTGTTTTATGCCGACTCCGAACGGCACCTGCAAGGCATATGAGTTTTCACTGAGAGCATTTCATGGCAGAAATACACTCGGAGTGCTTGCCAAACATTGCCGAGGGGCGACTCCGCTTAGAAATTTTTTCTTCTAATTGAAAAAACTTGTTTCTAAAATTTTGATGTTGCTTTTCCCGGGGTGTGAACCCAAGGTCTTAGGTGTGGTAGGTGGAGCACGCTACCATCACACCACGACGGCCGCCATATAAATACGTAAATATGTGAATACATAAATACACATGCTTGCTATATATACATACATATGAATAAAAAAATAAAATAAATGTAAGGCGCGATAACCTCCAAAGAGATCTAAGGCCGAGCTTCTCTTCCAATTTGCGTCGTGCTCCTTTTGATTTTCCCTACAAATTGGCCGGACGGGACCTACATGATTTTATTCCGACTCCGAACGGCATCTGCAATGCAGATGAGTTTTCACTGAGAGCATTTCATGGCAGAAATACACCCGGAGCGCTTGCCAAACACTGCCGAGGGGCGACCCCGCTTAGAAAAATGTTCTTCTAATTGAAAAACCTTATTTCTAAAATGTTTGATGTTGCTTGCCCAGGGTTTGAACCCAGGGCATCCGGTGTGGTAGGGGAGCACGCTACCATCACACCACGGTGTTCGCCATATGAATATAGAAATGAAAATAGTAGTCACAAAACTGATTCTCAATTCTTTCAGTTGCACCTCAGCACATTCTCAATTTCTTCTCTCGCATGTAGTTGCCACACTTGATTGTTTCGAACAAAACTTGTAGTATAAATGTTTGACGTAACATTTTAAAAAGAGAACTTGCAAGTTATAGAAAAGTAACAGATCAAATCGCAGGAAGATAATTCACCACTGGAGTAACTTTACATGTAATTCGGCAAGTTTAATTTTCGTAACACTTTAAGTTGAAACGATTCCAAAACAACTCAAACTTTTATTTTGTCGGAAACATCAACATTAAAAAAGGATGTTTTTTTATTATCTTATTAGATTCGTTCGCGTGAGTGAAAATTTATAAAAACTTGAACAAAATGCTACTAACTTTGGAAAAATCCTGTTCGTTCAAGCGAAACTTTTGCTGCAAGAGGGCGCAATTTTGCATTTCGCTTGTACGAGAAGTTGCAAAATTGTACCCGATAAATAGGTGTCCCGGTATCTCATAATTTTTTGGACAGCTAACTCGAAAAAAGGGTTTTCGTTTTGTATTGATAACTGAAAAACTAGTTTTTTATTGTTTTCTTATTTTGGTGTTTTTTTTTAACAACCATCGTCATAAGTACAAAGTAGAGAGAGCAGTGAGCGTAAAATTCTCTTTGAAATTTGCTCATGTATTGACAGTTGATCGCCGTTGAAATTGCCTGATCTTACTTGTGTTAACAGAAAAATCAGTTAGATTGATTAGGAATCTGTAAATTTTACACCAATTACGACAATTTCTCTTCTGCTGAAATGACTAAACTAATTTGTTCGCTTGACAAAGAACTCGGTCGAATTAACCATAATTCGAACCGATTTTTTGATTTTACTACACCATTTTTTTCAGTGTATGCGTAAACCTATCCGCAATTTTTTCAGTTTACTTTAACTGAAGTTTAAGTTGAGCTTAAACGGCAGATCTTGCAGGGTTAATTTATGTTTAATCTATCAGTAATTTGCTTTCGTTAGCAATGGCTTTGTTGAATATACCCAACAAACATTTGGGCTTGTTACTTAAGTTGAGAAAAGAGAGTTCCCAAGTTGTACTCAAGTGTGGTTCTCTAACGGGACTCAAATGTAAGATACCAATACTACGGTATTTTTACGAAAATAAAATAAAACATGTAGATTTAATTCTTAATTTATAACGCATTATTACTGCTACCAAACAAAGTGTTTAGTTCTGACAATAAACAGCTGTTGACTGTGGTGTATCACCTAGGAGAAAATTTTTTGGAACTCCACCTCAACTTGATATCCATGTAGTACTTATATTAACTGGAGAAATGTGTTTGATATTCATTTCTCAAAGTCTCTCAAAGTTTGGAGAATAAATTGAGAGTAACGTTGAGATCTGCAGAAACTATACATTTTATAAAATTTCTTAAAGGTAGGAGAATGATGTTGGATATCAACTTGAGAATTGAGTTTAAGACAAATTAGAGAGATATCAACTTCAGAACTAGATATACATATTTCCCTAAGACTGAAGAAATATTTTTTTGACTTATCTTGTTTTGTTGATTTTCCGACAGGGTGGATAAATCATCCACCTTATCAGTGAACGAAAATCGACACTGATTATGGCACAAAGCGAAACCGGTTTGTCTCAAAACCAAATTGGCAGGGATGACGGAAAATCGTTTCAATATAAATATTTTTTCATGTTTGTGGGGCAAAGAAAATCTAGGTGTTGCCGTATCTACAAGTTATCTAGATTATAAAAATATCAATGTTGCGTACAAAAAAGCCTACCCCAAAAAGCGGTCTTAAACTGTGACCGAGAGACTGCAGTTTAAATTTGACTAGAGTTAAGAAAACTTGGTTTAAGTTTAGTTTAAACCAACTATTGAAAAACGGCCGTAAATGTTTTATGGTTGAAATGGGTAAGTTCTGCCGTGAATCTCGACAAATACATTAAATACTTATACTAAGGTTGACGACAGAGTGGAAACTAAAAGCGTTGCTATAATATAAAGCAGTGATCGTCACCCCATAAGCGCTTTCACGCAATTTTTTTTGTAAAACGCTCAGGCAAGCGCACCACACATCCCCGCGCGCACGCATTCTATCCTCTCGCACACAACCGAATGTGTTCTGCTGTGCCCTTTAGGAACTAAACTGCTATAATTTCTTGTAAAATTACTATTGAAGTAATATTTTTGGGTATATTTTTGGTTCACCTGTACAAAAACAATGAAGCTTTGTCTGATTTATCTAATAATTAAATTTTAAGTTAAATTAAATTTAAATTGAAGGCTTGTAGAAGTTAAATGCATTCAAGAAAACAATGCGATACGCTAACAGCTACCAATAAAAAGCTACCAAGTCCGTCTGGGTTTGTGTACGTGCCCAGTGCCATTTCTGCTCGCTGATTGGTTGTCGCTATTTTTTTTGGAAAACAAAATGAAGAATAGACATGCACTGACAAAAATTGATTTCGTCCCACTTGATCTTAAAAATTGAATATGGAATATACATATTAATGAAAAGTTTGAAGTAAGAAGATAATTTAAGATTGTCACTCATTTATATAATAGAATACTAGCAGACCCGGCAGACGTTGTTCTGCCCTAAATTTGGCCTATCTGCATACATTTTAAAAAGCTTTTTCCGTCTAGCTCTGCCCTCTTTTTCGCTTCATCTATATCCAATTTCGTCTCATTCTATCTATCTCTCAGTCTATCTCTTTTGTTCCAGTCCCAGTCCCACTCCGAATCTCAGTCCCAGTCCTAGTCCTTCTCGGAAAAAGGGATCGTAAATACTAATATAGGCAACTTTATATACCAAATTTCAGGCAAATCGAATAGGACATATGTAAATAGGTATGTGGGTATTATTAATTCATGTCTCTATTTTGGCTTCGCATGCATATTTATCAGTTTTTGCTAGGTTGATGCGACTAAATCGAATATCGCAATGAAAATTACTTTAGAGCTCTCAGCAACGGCTTTCATTTGATATCCATATTACTCACACATTCTAGGGGTATCGGGGTCCACGTTTTGGCCTATATCTCGAGACTCCAGTCACCCAGCGGTTTTAATATATTACTCTGTACTAAAGCACTCATCAACAGCTTTCATTTGTTGTCCATATTCTATAAACATATTCTAGGGGTACCCAGGTCCACGTTTGAACAAAATCAACCGACGCATCTCTTCAAACACCGGCGACCAACTAACATACATTTTAGCCTTTCCTTTTATATATCGCTCATTTGCTGCAACGTCGTCATAACTCAAAAAACACAATTTTCCAGGAGAGCCATTCAAAGATTTTAACTGCCATATGTTGCGCATATAAAGGAATATTCTCATTTTTATACCACGTGCTAAATTTTTAATTGATCATGAAGATTTTTTTTACAACATAGATCATGATATTGGGTACGTTATGTGTTATTAACTCAAAAGTTATGTTTTTTGAGTTATGAGGACGTTGCAGCAAATGAGCGATATATTGATTTTTATTTTTCACACTTCACTATAATATTAAATGAAATGCAGATATTCGTTGCTTTTGAAATTCGGCTTAAAAATTGCACATGGAACAACTAAAGACTCTCCTGGATTTAAAAAAATGTCTTAGTACTTATAAATCGCGGGCCCCCTCAGAAAACCGGGGTCAGGGGGTAATCCCGATAAATTAATATTACGACTATAAACAGAGCTATAACCTAACCTATAATTCAAGTTAGATCAAACTACACACGGGGTGCAAACACAATTCAACATCGGTTCAGTAGTTTAGGAGTCCATCGCGGACAAACAATGTGACACGTGATTTTTATATATAAAGATAATAAATAATAGCCGTTTTTTAAACGGTTTTATTTAGCTTGACTCTGTGTAATCGAAATTTAAATCGAAATTTTGTAATCGAAATTTAAATAACTTCCCGATAAGCTACAAGCTTGGAACTTGGAATATAGTTCAGAACCCGATGACAATGCAATAATAAGAAAACAAAATTCCGATAGGTGGCGCATGGATCGAAATATTTCAAAAAATCGTATTTGTGCTCCGATTAGGCTCATATTTGGAAACATATTACATACATGAATAGAAAGCGACATATGAAAAAATCGCCGCCAGGTGGTGCAAGGATCTAGATATAAAAAAAATATATTTTTGGAATTTTCGAAGTTTTGACAGTGTAGTTTTTACTAGCTTCGTCGCCATTTTTTTTATTTTTGGATTTCAAAGTAGGTGTGGTCACGCTTCCATAAGAAGCTTTTGGCGATCCCTGATATAAAGATAGAAAGCTATGAAAATTATTTCTTATGGAAAAATTGTTAAAGTTGGCAGAGTGCAAGAAACGTTCCACACTTATAAAACAAAGGAAAATATAAAATTGCTTCTTGACTAGAACACTCATAGCGAGCACTGTGCCATCATCCTAAGAGTACCAACAGTTATAATATTATTTCTCAGCCACAAAATTATTTTTTTTTATTTTTATTTTCATCTTGTCAAATCATATTTGTCAACTGCGATTTGTTTGATGGGCAGGTGACATATGGCACGACACAAAAATGTATGAACTAATAAAGAAATGCTTTTAAAAATATGTACGTAATATCTTTATTTTGAAATTTATATACTAACAGAGTAACGATGAATAATTACCAATCCATGTCAAATTTATTATAATGTGACATGTGCCGCAAAGTATCATTAGCCATAAGTAAATAAAAACAAAGAGAAACAAAAAATCGATTGCCCATTTTCTGCTTCCTTCAATTTATTTATTTTTGTACTTACAACACAACATACAAATGAACAAACATTTCATATTTACATATTTATTCGAGTTCATTGATACGCGTTCGACATTTTTTGCTTTTGTATGTTCACAAGTATTTTCCGCATTTCACGCACACACACAGAATAAGACCTACAGTGGTCCTATAGCTATCGCTTGCTGAAATTAAATTTTTAATGTCGAATAACGTCGATAAGAGATACTTGTGATAAAAATATTGCTTAGCATGGGAACCCAGCCAACTTAGGAGAATCTCATCGTCCGACATCTCTGCTATCGCCAGTAACCAAGACACTTGAAGCCATTGTGCTTCCCTATTCACTGCAAACTTGCGCCTTGCCAATCATCAGCACGGCTTTGGAAAACTACATAGCACTACCACCGCGCTAACCGTCATCAACACACAGATAAATTGCGGATTGAATCAAAAACCTCAACATAGAACAGTATCCGTAGCGCTAGACTTATCAAAAGCTGCAAGGCTTGGAAGGGTGCTCCATTCCTCCAAGTCTCAAAAGATGGACCGCAAATTATTTGTCTGGTCGGCAGGAATCGGTGCAATTCAGGAACTTAACATCTAAATCCAGAAGAATTAAAGAAGTGGTGGCAGGGTGGCGTCTTATCCCCACTTATGTTTAACTTCTACATATCTGCACGATAATGGCTACAGGTCTCGGCCTACCCATCGATGAGCTATATAATGAAATAAACAACTATCTCCCTGATTTCCCGAGTTTTTTCGTCTTGCGAAACTGGACATTGTTACCGACCAAATTATAGGCGAACTTATTAACAACATCGACTGTCCCACACCCAAAAATAGGTACTGAGTGTGACGTTCAATCAGGATCTACATTTTGCCGATCATGCAGCCGCAATTGTACCTAAAATTCAGAACCGTAATAAAATCCACAAATCTCTTACCAATAGTTACGTTCCAGTGACGTGTGAACCAGATACGGATAGAAATTTAGCATGCAAATGCAACAACAACGTTGTGATCCTGATATTTATCTGGTTCAATTTCTGATCCGTATAGCAGTTCGGTTCGTTTCGTTTTCTGTACTAGTTTTTTGACAGCTAACCACTTTTGAGTTGGTAGCACTCATGGCTCAACTATATGGTTGGCTCATCGCTACAGCAGCAACATACCTTTGCGCAGATTGTCAAAATCAGCGTGTTGATGTTAGACGAATGTAATGGAATGTAAACACAAAACTTAGCAGCTTTTGTGTGTAGTAAGGAAATGTTGCCAATGTGTTGGTTTCATTTTGGGTTTGCCATCTCCTTCTGACAATACCTACTCCATTGAAATGAAAAACAATAAAATCAGCTGATGAGATAAGCAAACCATATAGTTGAGCCATGGTAGCACTGAAATAAATATGTGTATACATAAAAGATTTCGCCATATCTAAAAACAAAAACACGGAAAGAGGAAACAACTTGAAGAAAATGTAAGGAAAATAAATAGTTTGTTTACGTGCGAAACTTGTGTACGTTTCTTCTTCTTATTTTCAACATAACAGATGTTTTATATTAGTGCTACCAGCTCTCATTAAGTTGATCCAGATCGTTGCAATGAGATTTGATCGTGAGCCAGAGCTCGATAAGTCAATGGAACGCTCCTAATGTTTCAATTGCTATTGGCAACTGACCCACCGTACATGCTGAACGTGAACCCTCTCTCCTATGTACATCACACAAACTCCCAAACACACGTGCTGCATCTCTTTCTCTTGCTGGTAGCGTCAGCCGTTTGCGTTGCAACAAATATGATAATACATTTTTCGTATCTATAAATAGTGATTTGTATTAGGGATGTTACGGAACTACATGAATCAGAACTAGGAGTGATATCGGATTTTACAAATACTTAATATAGTTGCACTGACAGAGTCATCTCCATCATCATTAGCGCCTAGTGACAAAGCGAAAGAGTTTTTGAAGAAGTAAAATTGCAATGACAAATAATCGGTATATCTTTAGGAACCATAGCATCTAATCAAATACTCGTACAGTATGAATCCAAGGAGCAGGTAGCAGAGTTAAAAAGAAATTCGGGCGAATATTTTTGTGGTTGGAATGACGTCATCATAACTAATATTAAAAGGAGTTTTGTGGCATATCGTCAAGTGGCCATGACATTGTTTTGGTAAGTTCCAACGTCTTTGGGCTTTTCTTGATAAGAAGTCATACGCAACAAAGCTGACGAAGTAAGAACTCTTAAAGGATTTCTCCAAGAACAAAAATTATCGTTTTTGATAAACAGGTGAATATTTCTCCACTTGAATTGAAAAAAACGAAACGAGTTGCACATTTTATTAGCCTCATATATGTCCGCTTTGGGATCTGTAGTTCGATGGGCTCCAAAGAATGATTTTGATATGCTACAGCACTGTAGGAAACACTTCTTTGCTCTCCTGAATGGAAGCAGCAATGTGCCGCCCAGGGAATATGAACAGATTAACAAATAACAAAGTCGCGAGCCCTGATGGATTGAATGCTGAGCTATTCAAATCTGACGGTGAAGAGTTGGTAAGGGGCATGCATCAGCTTATTTGCCATATGTGGTCGAACGAGTGCACGCCTGACGATTGGAATCTAATAAGTGTTCTTTGCCCAGCCTACAAGAAACGGAACGTTCGCCAACTATCGTAGAATCAGCTTTCTTAGTATCGCAAATAAAGTCCTGTCAAGCGTTATGCGGCTGATTGGAATTTATCAGTGCGGCTTTAGACTTGGTGAATCTAATATCGATCGTATTTTCGCCTTGCGCCAAATCTTGGCAAACCCCGGGAAAAAAGAATTGACACACATAACCTCTTTGCCGATTTTAAAGCCGACTTCCTTCGAGAGTACGAAAAGGAGCTGCCTATAAGCCCCTATGTCTGAATTTGGTTTCACCGCAAAACTTATACGGTTGTGCAAAATGACGTTGAGCTACACCACCAGCTCAGTCAGAATTGGGACGAACCTCTCCAAAATGTTGGAAACTTAACGAGGTATCGTACAGGGTGAACCACCATCGCGGGATATTTTTGAGTGCAGAACTTAACCGCTTCGGAAAAATATTCTATAAGAGCGTGTAATTAAGGGCGTATGCCGACGACATTGTCGTCATCGGCCTGAACTGCCACGCCTGAAATCCAGCGAAGAGTTATTCTAGCCAATAAATGTTACATTGGACTAGGTAGGCATATGAAAAGTAAAGTTCTCTCTCGGCAAAAAAAAATCATGCTCTGCTAGTCACTTATCGTACCCATCCTGATACATGGTGCGGAAGCATGGACCATGACAACATCAGATGAAGCGACTCTGGTAGTGTTCGAGAGGAAAGTTCTTCCAAAAAGTTACGGACCTCTACGCGTTGGCGATGGCAAGACCGAAGAAGATTTAACGTTGAGCTTTACGCAGCCATCAACAAAGTCCAGCGTATTAAAACGCAGCGGGCCATATTATGCGAATGAAGGATGATGTTCCGGCTAAGAAAGTATTTTTATCGGAACCAGAGAAAGATGGCAGCCCCCACTCCGCTGAAAGGAGCCGGTAGAAAACGATTTAAATTCGACTGGTCTTACCAATTGGCGCCAGTGAGCAAACCGAAGAAGCACACCATTTGCCAGGGCCTTGTTAGATGACCATAACCATTTAAACGGTTAAGCGGAAATTATGTACGTAAGTTAAGAAGTCACACCATTCCCTTTTAAGTTAATTTGAAATTATTTGGTATTAATAAAGAAGAAGAATGCGTTTCGCCATGGGTCGATTCGTAAGTCGTTATACTAGACTAAATTACAAAGTTGTTATTATATTTTGCTCTAGTAGATCGACGTTTGTGGTAACACCAATTCCTAACAGTTGGAATGGAAACCGGAATAAGAAGCCTGAATCAATTTAAAGAACCGATGTTTGATATTCGTAACCTTAGCTCAGTAACAGCCCAAGTTAGTTTATATTTATATCTTTTTGTGTGTATTTTTGAAAATATCTTCTTTCCTATCTCCGCATATTTACAACCAACGCTGTGTTATATGTTTGTTTGTATAATATGCCAGTAGCACCAGATGTGGCAAGCTCACACGTGCAACTGTAAAATTTTATATATAGCATGCATTTTATATATGAATTTACATACGGAAATGTTCACGCGAATGCATTCAGAGATTAAAATGAATCAAGTGTTGGCAAAGTTTATTTCTTTTGCTATGTAAATAGCGGGAAGCGCAAAGCTCCTTATTGGGCGAGGTCAATTATATGCAATAAAGTACGAAAATCAAATATATTATTTCTAATTGCTGTTTTTATGTACGGGTCCCTTTTCCCCTCTTATTTGGAATCCAAATCTATAAGTAAAGTTTTGGTTGAAAAGATTGACATTCGGGCTATTAGCGAGCTTTAGGAAGTTTTTGTCGTAGTGCTTTTGTTTAGCTACATTTTATTAAAATAATTTGTTAAAAATAAACGATTGTGAGCACACAATTTTTGTACTATGGCACTATTGTGAATATTTGCACTGCATTACCGGCAATTGCTATTGCACACTAGATGGCAGCGCACTGTAAGTTTTAATTGATTGACGGCAGTTGCTATTATACGCTAGATGGCAGCGCAACTATAAGTTAATAGAACAGCTGATTTCTGTTGATATTTGATAAGAGACTTTTATATTGGTTGCGCAAGATGCGCACGGGTCAGGCTCGTCCTCTTGATGAAAATACCTAAACACAAAACTTCCTTCCTTGAACTATCTAAACAGTTCCTTGTTGGCATGAAACCTAATAGTACAGTTTCCGATGAGTACCGAAAACTTGTCCGCATATATTTCTTCTATTCTTCTTTAGAATGGTTGAAAATCGTATTCGCTATATGATGGTCACATGATACACAGGACTGAAATCTCTGGCATCTTTTACTTGCATTTTCAAGCCAGTGCTGAGGTAATATATGGCCATGAATGAGTCCAAGGGATGCAAGCGACCTTCGTCGCTACGGCAGCAAAAGGTAATGCACGCCATGCTAGTTAATGGGCCATTCTGTTTACTGCATGTCAGAATACAAGTAAGAGAAACTCGCCAAGGTTTATAGGACAGCCCCTTCAGTGACCAATCAAGGTTGTAGTTATCATTTGCGGACCAGTAAAGCTTAGCAAAATCCTTCCGTTATTAGTTCCAGGTATACTTTACACATCGCCTGATAGACGAAGATATTCGATTGAAACACACGCGCTAAATCTGGGAGATGCAAGTAGAATCTCTTTAAACGCTCCCTATATTTTCAGTTCCTCCTTACCTTCTAACTTGACTAAAAAAGGATCATATAGCTTATATTGAAAACTATAATAATAAGTGCAAGTTTGTTGTTATAAAAAAGTCAATTGAGCAGAATAAAACGCTTCCAGTATGTGTCATTTCCAAACCAATCGGTTGCATATTGTATTTTACTTTCAAAACTTCTGAAGGCAAGATTCGAATCGCCCCTATTATCGAACGAGCAGATCGTTGATAGTACTTACTTTCAACCACACAAATGCCTTATTTGTTATAATCGGTAAAAGTATTTCAAGGACTGTCTTATCTGAAGTGGGTGATGGGAACTTTTTATCGTTTATGTTTCCACGAGATATACTCTGTCTTTGGTTGCCTTCAATCTATCGCATATTACGGTACATAGAGTCTTTTATGCGATATGCCAAGGTTTTGAAATCTCCTATCTTGTAGATTATATATACGATTGAGATACTGGGTTCATCAACGCCGTTTACGGCATTTAAAAGTGTGTATGTGCTCTACAATTTAAATACATATAAGATCCTTTTCTAGCCTTCGATCTGCTATTATATAATTTTGGCGCAATAATCCTATGCGACTTAAAACTCTCGACCTGAATGTTTTTCTTTTAAATAAGCTAAGTAAGTTCTTCCTATTGTAACCCTAAAAACGCTTCCTAAGGTTTAAGTGAGTTGTGTACCTTCTGGTACCAGCCTGACTGCCGCAGAAGCAGCCCAACTCACTAAGAGTTTCGTCTCTTGAGGTCACTGACGCTTAGTTTGACAGCACCTTGAGGTGGTAAGCTGTGTAGCTAGCGTGTTTACTTTCCAAAGCAGTCTACATTTTACATCATAATTGTGCTTCTTCTTGATGGACGTTGTCCTAAATAATCCTTTCCTTTCCTCTTTCGGTCTAAAGTTTCTGTAAGATTGCAGGTGTGACAACCGAATGAAGAATTCTTTATTAACCAAAGGCGGTATCGGTTCCTCGAACAATACGCATATCGAGGATTTTAAACAAGGTCTGCTGTCGGTCACGGCTCTTTATATGTGAAAAACTTTGTGATTCCAAAATTGTTTCTTCCGTCTGGACAATGATGCGGACAGTGCTTTCTAGAGTAGTGAATGCATCCGCATTTGTTCCTTAAATCTAGAGCCGTAATAATATCCTCAAATCTCCTGCGGTTAGAACTTGGGAAAAAGATAAAGATACGCTCATTACCACTTACAAAGCAATTGGCCGCCGCTTGCAAGCTACGCGTCCCAAGCCAAGCCTAAAGCTTACTCAATGGAAAAAAATACAGACCTGCCAAAAACACTGCTCTCTAAATCTCTACGGGCTGTTTTCTTATGTCCGCAGAACACCACCTATACAGTGAGGCGAGAGTAATCAGATTAAGGAGAGAAATGAAATGCTGACAAACAGTTTTCGTTGAATACCCAGAAATTTGAGCATTCCAAATGACATCTGATTGAAGAGACCTCGCCTCCTAGGGGCTTAAGAAGTAATTTCCGCAAGCATTAGGAGGAAACACGGCACCTTTGAACACAGCTTTACTTGCAGAAGAGGAAATGAATTTCCCTAGGGAGACGCGCGTCACTCTAGGTGGACTTCGATTTGGATACTGTAACAGGTTAAACTCTTACCTATCCAGATCAAGGCCGACATACATAATGTATATCTTGCTTGCAACATGTCCCCACATGACACCAACCATATTTTTAATTGCAATGGGGAACCAACGCCTCTAACATCCCTCTCACTCTGGTCAACCGTTTTGAAACTGCAAGTTTCCTTGGACTCCCATTAGAGGGCATTGATGATAATGTGTGAGTGGTTAGGTGGGGTATAGAACTTCTACAACAACAACACCAATTAAATGTTCACAACGTAAACATCGCATGCCGGAGGCTCGTCAGTTGGACATTGAGCTTTATGCGCTCAGTTTCAAATATGTAATTGAAATGTTTTCCATCATTGGCCTTCATCAAAAAAACATTGTTCTCATTTGAGGGTTCAAGTCATTGGCTCAAAATGAGAAAATTTGCATTTTTATATTTCGGTCATATAGCGGCGCAAAATTGAAGGGGTTGACTCTCATTATAAAAATCTCTACAATCACGATCACCTTTCTGTCGCTAGAGCGGTGAAATATCAAATGCTTGCATACATACAAAGGCATATAATTGCTTACATAGCCAACAGCTGGCGACATTCCACCGTGATGATTGTGTATATCTTTATATTTGTGGTCATTAGCAAAATCGGCCTAAGTCAAAAAAGGCAAAAGGGAATATTATATGCAAAATTTTTAGAAATCATTGATGAGCCATTCTTATAACAATTTTAAATTTCTTAAGATACTCGCTGCAGGGCAATATTGTCGACAGAAGATATGGATGTTGCTAAAAAATGTTCTAAGAAATACAACATATAAATATGAGCTTAAGTCAAATTAGGGTGCTATTGATTATGGCCACAGCTATAATGCGATCCGCAGATAAACGTGAATATGTGTTTCAGATGCTTTGAAAACGGCTCTGTGATGATCGTGCCGGCTGCTGCGACTGAACTGTGGGACTTTCTGCATTTATTCACTCAGTTTCTATTATATACATACGTAAATATTTTTATACTCAGTTGAGCAGAGCTCACAGAGTATATTAACTTTGATTGGATAACGGTTGGTTGTACAGGTATAAAGGAATCGAGATAGATATAGACTTCCATATATCAAAATCATCAGTATCGAAAAAAAATTTGATTGAGACATGTCCGTCCGTCCGTCCGTCCGTCTGTCCGTTAACACGATAACTTGAGTAAATTTTGAGGTATCTTGATGAAATTTGGTATGTACGTTCCTGGGCACTCATCTCAGATCGCTATTTAAAATGAACGATATCGGACTATAACCACGCCCACTTTTTCGATATCGAAAATTTCGAAAAACCGAAAAAATGCGATAATTCATTGCCAAAGACGGATAAAGCGATGAAACTTGGTAGGTGGGTTGACCTTATGACGCAGAATAGAAAATTAGTAAAATTTTGGACAATGGGCGTGGCACCGCCCACTTTTAAAAGAAGGTAATTTAAAAGTTTTGCAAGCTGTAATTTGGCAGTCATTGAGGATATCATGATGAAATTTGGCAGGAACGTTACTACTATTACTATATATGTGCTAAATAAAAATTAGAAAAATCGGATCAAGAACACGCCCACTTTTGAAAAAAAATTTTTTAAAAGTCAAATTTTAACAAAAAATTGAATATCTTTACTGTATATAAGTGAAATTATGTCAACATTCAACTCCAGTAATGATATGGTGCAACAAAATACAAAAATAAAAGAAAATTTCAAAATGGGCGTGGTTCCGCCCTTTTTCATTTAGTTTGTCTAGAATACTTTTAATGCCATAAGTCGAACAAAAATTTACCAATCCTTCTGAAATTTGGTAGAGGCATAGACTCTATGACGGTAACTGTTTTCTGTGAAAATGGGCGAAATCGGTTGAAGCCACGTCCCAGTTTTTATACACAGTCGACCGTCTGTCCTTCCGCTCGGCCGTTAAAACGATAACTTGAGCAAAAACCGATATATCTTTACTAAACTCAGTTCGCGTACTTATCTGAACTCACTTTATCTTGGTACAAAAAATGGCCGAAATCCGACTATAACCGCGCCCACTTTTTCGAAATCGAAAATTACGAAAAATGAAAAAAATGCCATAATTCTATACCAAATATGAAAAAAGGGATGGAACATGGTAATTTGATTGGTTT